>SKCR01008550.1:0-70046 GCA_019454045.1 Zanthoxylum bungeanum
GTTCCAATTAAGGCTACCCCCGCCCAACATGTATATTCCTATCCTGTAAGGAAATCTATTAAAGGGTTATCTATCCTCAAGGAAGATCGTGGGCTATTGAGTCTAAGGTCTTAAACTTAAAATCCCTATGTCTAGTTCATTTTAAGTTTACCTAGTCAATTTTATTAGTGGCCAGTTAATAAAAAGCATTAAGATTAAGACTCAATAAATAAATCTTTATAATACCCAAACTATAATCTAACCCCTTATAAATCGGTGATATTAAAAATCATCACAACCCCAAATAACTTATTTAGTTACAACACATAACTAGGGCTGGTAAAAACTTGAAAATAAAAGACTTGAAGTAAAAATGCGGTAAAGTAAATACTGAAAAAGTAAATTACAATAAAATAAAATGCTAAGGTAAAATGAATTACTTTTACTACTACTAATTTAGATATCTCTCATAAAATAATATATAAACTTGTGATAATATTACCAACCGACCAATCTGGCGGTATCCTGATTAAGTCAAATTAAGTCCAACCAGCCATTAAGGCGGTAATATTTATCCATAAACCAGCCATAAAGACGGAACCAAAATTAAATTACCAACCGACCAATCTGGCGGTATCCTTGATTAGTCAGGTTTAAACCAGATTAAAATTAAATTACCAACCGACCAATATAGCGGTATACTTTTTAAGTCAAATTTTAAATAGTGAATATGTTATTTTTAAGGGAGATTAATTTAAATAGCAATAGTAAAAGAATTACATTTCACCATAGCTGGGGAAGTTACCTCCTCATGGTGAATAGTAAAAACTGTAAAAAGTAAGAAAGTAAATTACTATTATTACAGAACGTAATTAAAATTTTTACAAAACTAAAAACTAAAAATTAAAAGAAACTAGAGAGAGAAACTCCTTCTTTACATCAAAGAGATGAGAGAGAGTGGTGCCTCAAAAACTGAAATCTCGAGCTCAATTTATAGACCCCGGTAGGCTTCCAGCGTCGTGACGTCAAGGGCTTTGGCGTCGCGACGCCAGCTTCTTTTGGCGTGGCTTGCTAAGGCTTTGACACGTGGCAATTCGGATAAGAAGATAAGGCGACACGTGGCGAGGCGGCTAAGAGCTCAATTATTATGCTGACGTGGCGATGACGTGTCAAGGCGGCTGAGATCAATTGTCGGCACCGTAGGATTGCGACACGTGTCACGCTGTGATTGGCTGATGATGGCGTGACATGTTGACTCGGTTGACCTGCTGACGTGGATGATGACGTGGCAAGACGCGTGGCAGAGTTGACTCGTTGACCGGATGAAGTGGCGACACGTAGGATGACACGTGGCACACGTGGAAATAGTAATTGTCGGCACCGTAGGATGATGACACGTGGCACATCGCATGTTAGCAGATCGGCTGTGATGGTGACACGTGGCACGGCGCACGTTAGCAAAGTCAAACTTCTCAAATTCTGACCCGTTGACCCGGTGCACGTTAGCAGCTCTGGTGCACGTTAGGCGTCGCGACACCAAGGGCTTGCGCGTCGTGACGCGCCCAAATTACCAAAATGCCTTTTTCCCAATTTTCACTCTTTTGGTCCAAATCACCCCCAGAATGTCCTGAAACTTTATTTATCTACAAAATAACACAAAACACATCAAAATATTCACAAAACTCAAGAAACTATACAAAATATTATGTTAAATGAGTGGGAAATAGTGATATAAATACCACTCATCACACCCCCAAACCTAATATTTTGCTAGTCCTCAAGCAAAACATAGAGTAAAATAACATAAATAAATTAACTAAGCCACTTTCGTATGGATCACAGTTGCATTTAGCATATGCAACAAGCCTTTAAACCCCTAGGTGTCCCTAGTGGACGAGTTGTAGTCTCATGAGGGTTTACAGCAATGATACCCACAAACATTTTACAAAAGTAAAAATGTAGTAAAACTAATGCACACAAAAGCAAAAAGACAAGAGAGAAGATAATAAAGAAGTTAGTAACTAATCAGGTGAAACTTCTACTTCAAGTTACTAGTTGTTTTGTTTCTTTTTAAATTACTGAATAAGTAATTCTCCGATTATATTTGTCATTCTTCATATACATAGCCAACATAATATTAAACAACTCATTTTTGCCCACAACAGTCATAAGTGCAGTTGATAAGAGAGTAATATTTTTGTCATAAAGTCTTATCAGAATTCACACCTTTTTGCAGCAATGGAATAATTTTTCTCATTTTTCTGATTTTTTTCTTTGATTTTTCTCTATTTTTTTATTTATATACAATATCTTCCATCTATGTAGCGAGTGTTGGGTCGGTGGCTCCCAAACCAGTTGGCTTTAGGGCACCAGGTGTTAAGATACCCCTACAGACTTAATTACTCAGACTTCAGATATATATATATTTTTGCAGCATCTTTGATCCATGTAGCGAGCTTTGGGCCAGTGACTCCCAAACCAGTTGGTTTTAGGGCACTAGGTGTTAAAACACCCTTACAGACTTAATAACTCGGATCTCAGTTTTTTTTTTTACTCCATCACTTTTTGAGATGCTTCCTCCAATTAAACTAGAGCACTGAATATTACAAACTTTTCAATTTTAGCTCATGTCCGTATGTTTCCATGTATGGTGATAATACCTGCCAATTGAGCATATGAAAATCCATTTTAGTCGGTATTATGGAGAATTCACAAATTAAATAATTCAAAAGGAAATAAACAAAAATTAACTTGTTTCAAAAATGGTTTGAGATACGTCTCAGGAGTGAAAACTCCTTACTCAGCTATCTCTTACCAATTTCACCTTTTTAGTCAAAATAAAAACACAAAATATTTTTGTAATTTTTGAAAATTTTGAAATTTTTTTTTGTATTTTTCGAAAAATTTTGGACTAAAAATAAAAACAACACACAAACTAAAAACAAGGTACTGATCAACTAAAAATAAAAACAACACACAAACTAAAAACAAGGTACTGATCAACTAATTCTCTCCCCCAAACCTAAATGAGACATTGTCCCCAATATCTTAAACAGTAAAAGGAGAGTTAAGAAGGTCGTAACTGGTTAGCTGAAAATATACAGGAAATTAAAGGTTAAGATCCAGATTAATCCGACGCCTCTTACCACGATCGTCCTCGGACCAATTTATCTTTGAAAGGATAAGGTCAACTCGTGGTTCATAGGCTATGAGTTGGTCTATTAGATCCGGTGCATTTCTGGCAGTAAAGAGAAGTTCTTTTAAAGGTTTTGACACGAACCCATTTCTTCGAGCATCATCAAGAAACACACAAAGAAAATCATAAAATCCATCAACGTTGAGCAGTCCAATTGGTTTCTGGTGTATGTTCAGGTTCGCCCAAAATAGCACAATAAAAATTTCCTCCAATGTACCCAAGCCACATGGCAAAGCAATAAAAGCATCAGCACAGTTAATTATTTCTACCAATCGTTCAGACATACCTGGCACGATCAGTTCCTCTCCGTTTGATGTTTCAATAAGATTTGCCTCTGCCAAGGGTTTTGGAATGATTCCCAAAACGTGACTGCCTCCTTCCTGTACCGCCTTTGAAACTATCCCCATAAGTCCAAGATTTCCTCTGCCATATATTAAGTGCATATTCCTTGCAACTAAGACTCGACCCAATTCATGTGCTGCTTCTACGTATTGTGGTTTAGTTCCAACACTACTACCGCAAAACACACAGATGTTTTCAACTCGTCTTCTTGAAGTGGCTTCCATGTTTTACTCTGGATGTCTTCAAAAGTGCAATGATGAGTTGAATTCATAACACCTGAAAAATGTGAGTAAAATAATAGCACTAGTACCTGCCAAATGACAATTATTAGTTAAACAAATCGTGATAGTCAAAAAGGTCTGGATCCCGTCGGAGAAAATACGTCGGCGGGAGCCTTTATCCATACCCTTATAAGCCCACATATGAACCATAATTATATGTTCCATAGAAGCTACCCCTTATGCTTGTGTTTGGGACCATTGTCATTTGGATCCATTTTGACCTCTCGTCATGGGATACGAACTTGTTGGGCCATTTAATTCGGGACAAGTTTATATCTTATGATAATTGGGCCAAAGTTTTCAAAATAACAATGGGCCACCTTGTGTTTATTACCATTGTCATTTGGATCCATTTGGACCTCTCGTCATGGGATACGAACTTGTTGGGCCATTTAAACTGAGACAAGTTTCTATCTTACGATGATTGGGCCAAAAGTTTGTTGGACAGTTATGACCCATAACGTCACTGTTTGTAAAAGACATTGTGTTTTTGTACAAAATTAACTATGTTGTAATGAAATTGCCTTTTACTATTTTGTAATTTATTTACTTTGATACATAAATGGTAATAGTCCTTATTATTAATTCCGGATTGAGATGATATGAGACAGTATCAATCCATAAAGGTTTAATCATTAAATATCCCTAGTCGTAGTATTATCGAGATTGGACATCGATAATGCGGAATAGACTAGTATTGCACTTGTGCGCGTTGTGAGGGCATAACGGCATATTTCTCATATATTTAAGTATTGGATACTTATGCAAGTGCGATAGGAGGTTGTGTTTTACCGATGGTACGGAAAACAGCTTCGCTCTGGATAGACCCCGCGGAATCCCATTGGTAGTATGTATATGTGTCTATGGGAGTCCGCTTCAGGGTAGGTGTATTTGGTCTTAACCTGAGACTTGCATCGCTAGTACTTGCGACAATCGGTAAACTTTGGTTTTGTTCGTCCATGGCTTTAACATGTTTTGTGTACGCCTCTTCTAGGTTTATTGAGAA
Organism: Zanthoxylum bungeanum; assembly: GCA_019454045.1. Taxonomy (NCBI): domain Eukaryota; kingdom Viridiplantae; phylum Streptophyta; class Magnoliopsida; order Sapindales; family Rutaceae; genus Zanthoxylum; species Zanthoxylum bungeanum. The sequence continues at coordinate 4,805 of SKCR01008550.1, forward strand.
TCATAGTGTATTGGATGTGATGTCAAGAAGGATGTATCACTTCAGACATATGGAGATGATGATCACGCAGAGATTCAGAACTGGTTCTCTATTGTGTTGCAACCATCTGGATAATATGACAAGGTCATGATTATCCGATTCAAAAAGACTAGTTGCTTGATATCCGATATGTGCTTCGTACGGGGCAGACACTATTCCAGCCCCAGGCCTTGCACGTGACATCCGATACTGGATCGAAATACATAATACTACGGTATACTACGCCTGATATAGATCGTATATTCCATTAAGAATATTTCTGGAGAATTGGGTAGGCATGGCGCTTTGCTAGAAGCCAACCTTGTCTCGTAAATCGGTAAAAATATAATACGAGGTACGCACGTGTTCGGATAGTCCGACGACCGTATTTGCTGCCAACATATCAAAGGATCTCTTGGGTCGCTTCCCGAAGATTCACCGATGACGTATGATTCGAGCATGATTAATCTGGGATTAATTACGGAGACACTTTATCTTGGATAAAGTATTATTTGAAGAGAGAGAAATATTAATTTGGAATTAATCGACAAAATGATATATTCGATATATTAAACGAAATTGGATTTCGACGCGGAATTAAAATTAGATTTTAATTCGGGCAAACGAGTTAATTTAGAATTAATTCGTTAGCGATGTGAATAGTAATTTCGCTAGGCGTAATTATTTAATTACGTCGCGACAGAAGTTCGTTAATTCGGAATTAGCGAAACCGAGCCCGGAAGTGATTGCGGGCCCACTCGCATTTTGAATTCGAGTGGGGCCCATAAGTCACATCGCGAGTCACAATACTTGTCATTAATTTGTGATAGATGTCAAAGTCATTTTTTGAGAGTGACATGCTGTCACTATTCATGATGCAAGTTGTTGAGATCATTTATTACAATTTTGGAGCCAAAATTGGCTTTGAATTTTTGTAAACTAATACCAAACATTTGGTAATTGTTTTTCATTCCATTTTACGATTTTGGAAGCCAAAAGAATAGAAAAACAGAACTCTCTCTCCATTTCTTGCAAAACCGTGAGCTTCATTGAAGGAAGATTGGATTTTCTTTCTTCATTTTGCTAGCATAATCAAATGATCAAACAATGTGATAGGGAAGCTTATCTTAGAGCATGGATTTCCATTAAAGCTTGGAGCTTCATCATCTTCTTTAACAAACAACCTTGGCCGAATCTTGGAGCTTCTTGGAGGAAAAGTTTTGTTGAGCATCACATCCAATCCGATCATTGTAAGTGTGTTTCCGCCACATTTCTTTGTAGTATTCATTCTATTTTCGTGGCTTAAAATGATCTTGGGACATCAATAGAAACCAACAAAGGTATCAATGAGCCTTGTTTAAGCATGAAATATTTTAGGGTAAAATTAGGGTAAATTGATTTTGAGCATGTTTTGAATAAATTACTTGTTTGAGCATGCTTATGGATGGATGACTTTGAGTTGTATGTGATCAATTTTGATAAAAAATGGATTGGATCAATTTTTCACCCAAAACTTGGCTTGGCCGAATATGTATTACCCTTGGAATTCTTGGTATTGTTTTTGTTTTGATGATCATTGGATGACTTGAAACGAATTGGAAATGTCGATTTGTAATTCGATCGGATTGAAAAACGAAATCGGACAAAAATCCTTATCATGGCCGAGAGCTTCTTAGCATGTATGGACTTGATTTTTGATTCAAGAATGTTGGACATTAGTTGAACAAATATGATACATAATTAATTGGTTAAATTGTATTTTGGAAATATTGATTTAGTTAATTAATTGATGTATTACACTTTAATTAATTAAGTTATAAAATTTGGAATTTTAAAATTTGGTTAATTGGGCTTAATTTTGAATTGGGCTTGAAATTGTTATATTTGGGCATAATGGGCTTGGTTGGGCCAAATTGGTTTAGGCCAATTGGATTGGATCGGATCCAAATTGGGCCTAAATCATTCCATCAAGTCCAAATGTAATAAATGGGCTTTAAAAGTTTAATTGGGCCTTATGGGCTAAAATTGGTTTTTTGGCATATGAGGGTGATTCCTCAATTGGGCTTGGTAATTGGGTTTGACCCATATTGACCAAAGCCCATGCCTTATGAAATCAATTGAAAGCCCATCAGACTTTAATTAAACGAACATTGGATGTTAGTTGGGCTTTGAGACCCGATAAGATTAGATTTTGAATCTTAGTCGTTAAAGCGCATTAAAAAGTGTAGATATTTAATTTGGAATTAAATCCATGAATTAGTATTGAATATGGATTAAATTAGATTTAACGAGTAGTTCGATATAATTCAAGAATTCGTACTTTAAGTACTTATTCTCAAACGAGTTGGACTCGCGCAAATCAAATCATTGTTTGAACATTGGATGATCACTAATATTCAAATATAATTAATTTGATTAGTTTGATTGAATAACATGCTTGAATGAATACATGGATGTGATGTATGAATAACGTATATCAGATGGATATTAGAAGGGAAATGGCAATTTTAGAAATTGTTGTAAATTCAGAATTTATAAATTGGACCTGCGTGTCCAGCCTTATCTCTCATTATTTCTTTGTATTCTATTCTCACTTAATTCCCCTCAATGTTAATGAGGTTTCTCTTATTGTATTATGTAATTGGGTAGAAGAAGAATAGTACTAGCCGGGGAGAGGAAATGAAGTGATTTGTTCTAGGAACAATCTGTTTAAATATCCATCCGCATATCGTTATTAATTTACTTTCCGCGCCTTATAATGCTTTTAGAAATGTATGCTTAAGGGTGTATGATGAGACCTTAACAAAGATAATAAATTGGTTGCCAATTTACGCGAAAAAACCCTCAAAACATATTAAACGTTATTTCATTTCGTTGAGTGATTCTTACTCAAGATCCAAAGTTGGCATTGGTTTGTTGGCCAAAGTCAAGACCTTTGTCAATTGCGATGTGTTTAAATCATGAGAGTTTTGTTCCATATCGGTGTCTTGTCCAAGTCGTGATTTATTAGCCAAAGTCAAGATCACTTCTTGTCCATCGACATTGATTACGAAGCTTTCCATGTCAATGGGTCCCGCTTAACTGGAATCATTAAGCTTGTTGTGCCAAAGCCAAGGCTTAGTTGATTCAGAGGAAAAAGGTTATGAAAATATATTTGATATATTGGCATATATACTGTATATATGTTTCGGACTTGGATGTCCACCTACCAGATCTAGGAATTGGATTAGATCCAATTGATCTTCGAGATCTACCTAGTTAAATATCATACAGCTTGTTGGCCAAAGTCAAGATTGTGTGTTATTTAACAGGATCCTAGCCCACTAGGAAACTGGGTTTCCCGAGTACTCGACAGAGGGTTAGAGGCTCGCCGAAAAATAGTGGGAGGCTAGTATTGAATTTGCAATTTCATTAAGATACTTAGCTTTACGCGCTTTCATATTATTTCGTCAAAATTATATTATTAGTTGGACTAATACAATGTTAATTTTATTGTAACAGTTAGACTGTACCCATATATCGTTGATTAGATAGTTAGACTATCGTAATCAAGATGACAGGAAAGGGAAATGTCTGAGACATTATCATGGGCGAAAATGTCTTCAAGGGCACAAACTTTTTCGATTGGGAAATGAATTTGAGGATAGTCCTCGGAACCGAGGGGCTGCTATATACTATACAGACACCTCTTGGGCATAAGCCCAAACCTGATCAGTTACTTGAGCTGGAGCTTTGGAAGACTCACAACGATGATAATGATACTACTCAGTCTATTATGCTTGCTTCTATGACTCAACATTTCCGTCGACAGAACAGGGACTTGGATCCCTATAACATGTTGGCGAGGTTGCACGATCTTCACCGATCTAACCGAAGGTCGAAGAGATATGAGTTAACACAGAAGCTCTTCCGTTCACATATGTCAGAAGGCATGTCTGTTGAGTCCCATGTGGTACAGATGATTGCTGAAATATATGAGCTAGCTGAGATGGGGATAGTCTTATAGGCTGAGATTACCATAGATATGATCTTGCAATCTCTCCCCGATACTTGGAAACAGTTCATCATAAGCTATAACTTGATGAATACAGATGATACTCTTGGAGAGTTGTTGTCGATTCTCAAAGAAGCTGAGAGGGAGCTACTTAAAGGCAAAAAGCGCGAGGCGCACTTTGCTTCGACATCTCAGACACCGAGGGCTGGGCCCAAGGCGGCTGGAGGTGTGAAGAAGAAGAAGAAGCATAAAAGAAAGGGCAAGGCCAAATCGTCAAAGGCTTCTGGGAAGCCTAAGGAAAAATCTCAGGATATTTGCCTCCAGTACGGCAAGCGGGGTCACTGGTAGCGTGACTGCCGCGAGTACAAGGCGCTCCAGAAGGAGATTAAAGCGGGCAAGGCACCAGCTTCAGGTATGTTTGTTATTGAAATAAACATGACTATTTCTAGTTTTAAAAATTGGATTTTTGATTCTGGTTGTGGTACTCACATATATACTGATGTGCAGGATCTGCAGATTAGCAGGAGACTGGCCTCATGGGAGATTGATCTATGCGTCGGAAATGGGGCACCAGTCGCCGTTTTGGCCGTTGGCACTTTTGTTTTAGAACTGCCCTCGGGGCATGTACTTGAACTTAATGACTGTTATTATATACCTAGTTTGACTAGGAATATTATTTCTGTATCTATGTTAACCCAATGTGGGTATACTTTTGTATTCAGGAACACATGGTGTTTTGTGTATAAAAATGATGTAGAAATTTGCACTGCTGATGCAAATAATGGTCTTTATATTTTGAATATAAATCAATCTCAAACATATAATATAACAAACAAAAGGCTTAAAATGAGTAATAAAGATGAAACTTATATGTGGCACTGTCGTCTGGGACACATAAACAAGTCTCGCATATCCATACTTTCGAAGAGTGGGTACTTGGACAGATTTGATCCAAATTCATATGACGTCTGCGAATCTTGCTTATTAGGCAAAATGCCTAAATCACCTTTTAGCGGTAAAGGTGAACGCGCCACCGAACTGTTAGCCCTCGTTTATAGTGACGTATGTGGGCCCATGTCTAGCCAGGCTAGAGGTGGATACGAATACTTCGTAACCTTTACGGATGATGCATCGCGTTATGGTTATGTGTATCTTATGAGACACAAGTCGGTAACTTTTGAGAAATTCAAAGAGTTTCGACACGAAGTTGAAAAACAGACCGGCAAGAGTATAAAGACATTACGGTCGGACCGTGGTGGCGAATACTTGAGCAATGAGTTTCTAGATTACTTGAAAGAATATGGTATTCTTTCACAGTGGACTCCTCCTGGAACACGGCAATTAAACGGTGTGTCCGAACGGAGAAACCGAACCTTGTTGGACATGGTTAGGTGTTGGAGTTTCTAGGTCCATAGGATCGAATAATAAACATGAAACAAGTGCGAATATAAATCGAGAAAGTTGCGGAATACTCACATCGATTGGTTGAGCGACGCTTTAGGCAACAAAAATTCTTCACTGCCCACTGCACTGCATTCGGCAGTTCACTACCCAAGCTTACTGGTTTGGCACCATTTGAAGATCATCTTCGAGCTCCAAGTTTCGTCGAATAGTTCCCGGCTCATGGGTGAACTTCCCTATCACCTTCGTATGTCTCTCAGAGTGCTAGCTCGCTTGAAATTTGCCACAAATCTCATCACACTTGCTTCCCTTGCTCACGGTTTTTGTGAGAAACCAGTGAACAATTTCAGCCCTCCATGGGTGTGAATGAGGAGAGAAATTGGAGAGAGGATGAGTTGTTTGGTTGGTGGAGGAAAGTGTATCAAATACACAAAATTAATTTTCCAAAATTAATTACACATTTTCTCTTTCCAAAATTCAAGCCTTTAAAGCTTCCATCAACTCACACATCACTTCCCATCAATCAATGAATAGTGACCGGCGTCAATCACTCAAAGTGATTGACATCCATCACTTGATTGACGAATGATGTGACGCTAGATGCGACTAGCGATTTGACGCTTGATTTGATTTGCCGCACTCGAATTCGAAATGCGAATGCACTCGCAAATAATCTCGGGCTCGGGTTCGCTAATTCTAAATTAACGAACTTTCCGTTGCGTCGTTATTAAATCTAATTTAATTAAATAATCATGCCAAGCATAATTATTATTCACGTCGCTAACGAATTAATTCTAAATTAATTCGTTCGCCCGAATTAAAATCTAATTTTAATTCCGCGTCGAAATCAAATTTCGTTTAATATATCAAATATATTAATTTATAGATTAATTCCAAATTAATCGTTATCTCTCTTTTAAATGATATTTTATCCCAGATAAAATATCTCCACAATTAATCCCAGATTAATTTTCTCTCTCATCATTAATTAATCCCAGATTAATATAAAATGCGAGTCATACGTCATCGGTGAATCTTTGGGAAGCGACCCATGAGATCCCCGGATATGTTGGCAGTCAAATCGGTCGTCAGACTATCCGAACACGTGAGTACCAAGTACTACGTTTTACCGATTTACAAAACAAGGTTGGCTTCTAGCAAAGCACCATGGCTACCCAATTCTTCGGAAATATCCTTACAGGAATAAGGATCTATATCAAGCGTAGTATACCGTAGTATTTCGTATTTCTGTCCAGTATCAGATGATCACATGCAAGGCCTGGGGCTGGTACAGTGTCTGCCCCATACGATGCATATATCGGATAACAAGCAACTAGTCTCTTTAAAATCGGATAATCATGACCAACTCATATTATCCCGACGGTTGCAACCTTTATAGAGAACCAGTTCTGTATCCCTGCGTGATCATCAACTCCATATGACTGGAGTGACACTTCCATCTTGACATCACACCCAACACACTACGATTCTCGATATACCCAGAATTGGCGTACACAGGAACCGGTTAAAGTCCTGGACGACCTCAACCAAAGTATATTGATTGTCATATGCATTAGCGGTGCAAGTCTCAGGTTAAGACCAAATACACCTACCCTGATTTCGGACTTCCATAGACACGTAGTCATACTACCAATGAAATTCCGAGGGGGTCTATCCAGAGCGAAGCTGTTTCCCGTACCATCGGTGAAACACAACCTCCTATTACACTTGCATGAGTATCCTATACCCAAACATATGAGAACTATGTCGTTGTGCTCCCACAACACGCACAAGTGTAATACTAGTTTATGAGGCGAGATCAGAAACCCATACCCCATGTTGTTTTCTGACTCTCTCCGACATACGCTGTTCTTGTGTATTCGAAGATTATGGTATAGTTTCATCCTTGATAAACTATTTGTGTTCCATTAAGGATTCGATGCCTATAATAGTATTACTCCGATTTTCATCGAGTTTTACTATCCTCCCACTTACCACTGCATATCGGTATTCCTCTTAGGAAAACCGCATGGTGAGCAACAATCTAATTGTTCTCTTGTGAGATGTATAAGCACTATGCTTATGGTTTCCTTAGGATAACCTACAATTCGGCATTTATCCAATTTGGGTTCTAGTTTGGTATCATCCAAACATATGCCTAGCATAACCAAATTATCAGGAATGAGAAACCCGGTTTCTTTCCTGTTCATATCTAATATGATATCTGTCAAACAGATTGTAATGGAACCTTATTCAAAATAAGTTCTGCACTGTCAAAGCGTATCCGTTGAAGGAAATGGTAGCTCAGAGCGACTCATGATTAACCTTAATCATGTCTAACATAACTCAGTTACTCAGTTCGGACACACCGTCACTTTGACGTGTTCCAGGAGGAGTCCTCATTTGAAAGAATACTTTACTCTTTCAAGTATATAAGAAACTTATTGCTTAAGTATTTTCCATTACGGTCTTACCGTGACGGTATAATACTATAGCCAATCTGTTTGTCTATTTCGTGTCAAAACTTTAAAAGTTTCCGATTTGTGTTCTTCAAAAGAAACACATAACCATAACGCGATGCCACATCCGTAAAGGTCACAAAATATTCATATCTACCTCTAGCCTAGCTAGACATGGGCCCACTTGCTTCACTATGAATTAGGGCTAACAGATCGGTGACATTTACACTTTTACCAAGTAAATAGTGTTTCAGGCACTTTGCCCAATAAACTAGATTCGTAGACTTTATTTGATTGAGATCAAATCAGTCCTAGTACCCACTCTTCAAAAGTACGGATATACGATTCTTGTTTAATTGTGTCCCAGACTACAATGCCATATTTAAGTTTCAACTGATCAAATCAGTTTGAGCTATTTGTTTGTCATTTTATATGTTCGAGATTTTATTTATATTCAAAATATAAATTCTGTTATTTACATCTAATGTAATTATCTCAATATCATATTTATATAATAAAACACTTTAGTGTTCTAGAATATAAAGGTTCACCCGCAGCGGGTTAGACACTGATATAGAGATAATGTATCTAGTCAAACTAGTTACATTATAACAGTTTCCAAATTTAGGTACATACCCGAGGGTAGTTCCTAAACTTAGGTATCTACGGTTAAAACAGCGACTTTCGTCCCGTTTCCAATCTGCAAATTAATCTCTATTGAAGTCAGTATCATGTTCAAAACAGATTCTGAACATCAATATATATTTATATCACACTAAGTATCTAAAATCTAATTTTAATACTAATAGTGAACATAATTTTGACAAACATATTTGAAGTTAGAGCTTTGCTCGTTCTTCAATTCCTTCATGTCTGCCTTGTTCAAACGGTAGTCACGCTTCCGCGATCCCGTTTGCCATAATTAGTCAGACATTTTGGGATATGTCCTTTATCTTTCTAAAAGATTATAATGATTTTGCCTTTGCTAGTTTCAACACTCCAGAAGCCTTTGGCCAAGCCTTGGCCTTCTAGAATATCGAAGTAAGGTGCGCCTTGCGCTACTTGCCTAATTGTAAAGTTTGACTTTATCTCCTTGAGAATAGTCATTAACCCTCCAAGAGTTAACTTTCGCAATTTTAGTACTTCTAAAATCTAAACATAGATTTATGAAGATCCTTCAATTTCTTCATCATACTTTAAGGATCTAATCCTTAGTTCTGATTCAGAAATTAAGGAGTCTACTTGACAAGTATAATGGATTAAGCACTTAAGTTGTCATCACATGAATCTTCCAAAGATTATACTCTACTATTTGCTTAACTCCGGGCATTAGGCTTAATTTATTATTTTATCAAATAAAATAACTTATTATTTTCCAGGACCATCCTGAAAATTTATTCTCAATTTTGAAAATTAAAGCATTTAAATATATTTTCCCTAGGATTATGTATTAAACGTTAATCTTTCAATTTTATCTTGACTTTAATAGTCCAACTATTTAATCAATGATTTAGGTACTATTTATTATAAAGATTATTATAGTCCAACTATTTTAATCAACTATAATTAATTTGTTTGAATATAGTCCAACTATATATTAAAACAACAATTTAAATATTAGTCCAACTAACATTTAATTCGTTTGACGAATGATATTGTTCTAGCGCGTATGGCGAGTAATTGAACGAATATTGCAAATTCAATTCTTGCCTCCCACTATTTTTCGGCGAGCCTCTAACCCTCTGTCGAGTAATCGGGAAACCGTGTTTCCTAGTGGGCTAGGATCCCGTTAAATATCACACAATCTTGACTTTGGCCAATAAATTGTATGATAATTAACTAGGTAGATCTCTAAGATCGATTGGATCCAATCCAATTCCTAGATCCGGTAGGCGGACATCCAATTCCTAAACATATATCTTATATATGCCAATACATCCAATGTATTACCTAACCTTTTTCCTCTGAATCAACTAAGACTTGGCTTTGGCACAACAAACTTAGTGATCACAGTCAAACGCGACCCATTGACCATGGAAAGCTTTGTAATCAATGTCGATGGACAAGAAGTGGTCTTGACTTTGGCCAACAAACCACAACTTGGACAAGACACTGACATGTAACAAAGCCTTCGTGATTCAAACACATCTTCGACAGACAAAGGCCTTGACTTTGGCCAACAAACCAATGTCGTCTTAGATCTTGAGTAAGAATCACTCAATGGAAGGAAAGACGCTTAATATTTAGCGAGGGTTTTTCGCGTGCAAATTGGCAACCAATTTATTATCTTTGTTAAGGTCTCATCATCATACACCCTTAATCATGCATTCTAAATACATAATAAAGCGTATATGAAAAGTAATAATGATACGCGGATGGATACTTTACACAATTGATCCTAGATCAAATCTCTCTCTTTCTCTCTCCCGCTAGCACATGTATTACTTCTACCTGATACACTACACTTCTAAAGAAACCTCATTTACATTGAGGGGAATATGTGAGAAGAGAATACAAAGAATATGAGGTGATAAGGCTGGACACGCAGGTCCAATTAATAAATCAAATTTATTATACAATTTCTAAAATTTTCCCACCCATCTAATATCCATCCGATATACATTATTCATGCATCGCAACCATGTATTCACACAAGCATGTTATCAATCAATCTAATCAAATTAATTAATCTGATAATTAGTGACCATCCAATGTTCAAACAACGATTTGATTTTGCTCGAGTCAAACTCGTTTTTGTGAATAAGTACTTAAAGTACGAATTCTCGAATTAAATTAAATTACATAATTAAATCCAATTCAATACACATTTAATTCTAATTCGCTATTTAATTCCAAATTAAATACTACACTTTATTAATAAACCTTTTACGATTTAAATTCCAAATTTAATCGTTACGGGTCTCAAAGCCCGTTTAACGTCCAACGTCAATTTAATTAAAGTCCAATGGGATTTTAATTAATTTCTTAATGCGTGGACTTTTGGTCAACTCGGGTCAAACCGATAACCAAAGTCGAATCCGGGAATTACCCCATAAACCTTTAAATCAATTTTGGCCAATTAGGCCCAATTAAACTACAAAGGTCCATTAAGTCGCATTTGGGATTTATGGAAGCAGTTTTGGGCCTAATTGGATCCAATCCAATTTGCCTTAACCCAACTTTGTACAACAAATCCCATTAAGCCCAATAACAACATTTAAGCCCAATTTCACAAAATAGGCCCAAATCAATTAAATTACAAAAATCCAATTTTCCAATTTAATTACCCTAAAGTGTATTACACAATTAACCACCCAAATTAACATTTCTAAAACATTAATTTACACAATTAATCATGTTCATTTAAATCAATTAGTGTCCAACACAAATTAATCAAAATCAAACCCATATCATGTTTATTGTTCTCGGCAATGGAAGGGAAAATTATGTCCGATTGGGTTTCAATCCGATTAAATCCACAATCGACATTAAATCACATTCCCAAATGATTCTAACTCATCCAACGAATCAAAAAATCAAAAATTGATCCAATCAATCTTAAATTAAACATGTTATAAACATACTCATTCATCCAATTTCACAAACACATTTTTACCCAAATTTTAACCCTATGTCAAATTTCATGCTTTTACTCGCTCTGATACCATTGTTGGAGTTTCTAAGTCCATAGGATCGAATAATAAACATGAAACAAGTGCGAATACAAATCGAGAAAGTCACGGAATACTCACATCGATCGGTTGAGCGACGCTTTAGGCAACAAAAATTCTTCACTGCCCACTGCACTGCATTCGACAGTTCACTGCCCAAGCTTACTGGTTTGGTGCCATTTGAGGATCATCTTCGAGCTCCAGCTTCGTCGAATGGTTCCCGGCTCATGGGTGAACTTCCCTATCACCTTTGCATGTCTCTCGGAGTGCTAGCTCGCTTGAAATTTGCCACAAATCTCATCACACTTGCTTCCCTTACTCACGGTTTTTGTGAGAAACCAGTGAACAATTTCAGCCCTCCATGGGCGTGAATGAGGAGAGAAATTAGAGAGAGGAAGAGTTGTTTTGGTTGGTGGAGGAAAGTGTATCAAATACACAAAATTAATTTTCCAAAATTAATTACACATTTTCTCTTTCCAAAAGTCAAGCCTTTAAAGCTTCCATCAACTTACACATCACTTCCCATCAATCAATGAATAGTGACTGGTGTCAATCACTCAAAGTGATTGACATCCATCACTTGATTGACGAATGATGTGACGCTAGATGCGACTAGCAATTTGACGCTTGATTTGATTTGCCGCACTAGAATTCGAAATGCGAATGCGCTCGCAAATAATCTCGGGCTTGGGTTCGCTAATTCTAAATTAACGAACTTTCCGTTGCGCCGTTATTAAATCTAATTTAATTAAATAATCATGCCAAGCATAATTACTATTCACGTCGCTAACGAATTAATTCTAAATTAATTCGTTCGCCCGAATTAAAATCTAATTTTAATTCCGCGTCGAAATCCAATTTCGTTTAATATATCAAATATATTAATTTATCGATTAATTCCAAATTAATCGTTATCTCTATTTTAAATGATATTTTATCCCAGATAAAATATCTCCACAATTAATCCCAAATTAATTTTCTCTATCATCATTAATTAATCCAAGATTAATATAAAGTGCGAGTCATACGTCATCGGTGAATCTTTGGGAAGTGACCCATGAGATCCCCGGATATGTTGGCAGTCAAATCGGTCGTCGGACTATCCGAACACGTGAGTACCAAGTACTACGTTTTACCGATTTACAAGACAAGGTTGGCTTCTAGCAAAGCACCATGCCTACCCAATTCTCCGGAAATATCCTTACAGGAATAAGGATCTATATCAAGCGTAGTATACCGTAATATTGCGTATTTCTGTCCAGTATCAGATGATCACATGCAAGGCCTAGGGCTGGTACAATGTCTGCCCCGTACGATGCATATATCGGATAACAAGAAACTAGTCTCTTTAAAATCGGATAATCATGACCAACTTATATTATCCCGACGGTTGCAACCTTTATAGAGAACCAGTTCTGTATCCCTGCATGATCATCAACTCCATATGACTGGAGTGACACTTCCATCTTGATATCACACCCAACACACTACGATTTTCGATATACCCAGAATTGGCGTACACAGGAACCGGTTAAAGCCCTGGACGACCTCAACCAAAGTATATTGATTGTCGTATGCATTAGCGGTGCAAGTCTCAGGTTAAGACCAAATACACCTACCCTGATTTCGGACTTCCATAGACACGTAGTCATGCTACCAATGAAATTCCGAGGGGGTCTATCCAGAGCGAAGCTGTTTCCTGTACCATCGGTGAAACATAACCTCCTATTACACTTGCATGAGTATCCTATACCGAAACATTTGAGAACTATGTCGTTGTGCTCCCACAACACGCACAAGTGTAATACTAGTCTTTTATGTATTCATCGATGTCCAATCTCGATAATACTATGACTAGGGATATTTAATGATTCTGCCTTCATGGACTGATACTGTCTCATATCATTCTCAATCCAGGCACTAATCATAGGTACCTCTCATCATTTATATATCGAGGTGATCTAATCACAAATGATAATAGTGCAATCTCCTTTGTCATATAGTTAATTTGTACAACAACACCGTGATATGTACAAATAGTGATGCTATGGGTCATAATTGTCCAACATTAGGTCTATGATGAGTCGTACTGAGCTACATGTTTCGTTCTGGGGATATGCATTAAACAGTGTAATTCTTATTTTGAATAAGGTTTCGTCAAAGTCTGTACAACAGACACCATATGAGATATGGACAGGAAAGAAACCGGGTTTCTCATTCCTGAAGATTTGGGGATGCTGGGCATACGTCAAACGTTTGGAAGGTACCAAACTTGAGCCCAAATCGGATAAATGCCTATTCATAGGATATCCTAGGGAAACCAAAGGATATTACTTCTATCACCCCGAGAGAATAAAGTATTTGTTGCTATACATGCGGTTTTCCTTGAGAAGGAATTCCTAAATGCAGTGGTTAGTGGGAGGAAAGTAGAACTCGATGAAAATCGGAGTGATATAGTTCCTGGCATAGAATCCTCAACGGAACAAGAACAGTCCATCCGGGATGAGACTGTACCGCAATCTTCTATTACAGAAGGACCACGTAGGTCAGAGAGAGTCAGGAAACAACCTGAGAGGTATGGGTTTCTGATCTCACCTCATGTAGATATTAATCTCATTGGGGATAACGAACCGGCTACATATGAGAAAGCGATACAAGATATCGATTCCGCTTTATGGGAAGAAGCCATGAAGTCCGAAATGGACTCCGTGTATACCAACTAAGTTTGGACACTGGTTGATGAACCAGAAGGCGTAAAGCCTATTGGTTGCAAATAGGTCTTCAAGAAGAAGACCGACATGAATGGCAACGTACAAACATACAAAGCTAGGCTTGTAGCGAAGGGGTATCGTCAACGACATGGTGTCGATTACGATGAAACTTTCTCACCCGTTGCCATGATTAAATCCATTCGGATAATGCTTGCAATTGCTGCATATTTCGATTACGAGATATGGTAGATGGACGTTAAACCGCTTTCCTTAACGGAAACCTTTCGGAGGATGTTTATATGCAACAGCCTGACGATTTTATCGTGCCTAGACTTGCAAACAAGGTTTGTAATTTAAATCGGTCCATTTATGGACTGAAGCAAACATCACGGTCATGGAACCAACGTTTTGATGAGATCATAAAAGAATATGATTTCATTCAAAACGAGGATGATCCTTGTGTATATAAGAAGGTTAGTGGGAGTGCACTGAATTTTATTGTCCTTTATGTTGACGATGTATTGCTTATAGGCAATGACATTCCCATGCTAACGTCGTTGAAAGCTTGGCTTTCATTGAAATTATCCATGAAAGATCTGGGAGAAACAGCCTTTATTCTGGGAATAAAGATCTACCAGGATAGATCTAGAAAGCTGCTTGGACTCTCCCAGAGTACGTACATTGACAAAGTGTTGAAGAGATTCAACATGGATCAGTCCAAGAGAGGACTGTTGCCAGTGTCACATGGCGTATATCTATCTAAGGACATGTGTCCTAAAACACAAGATGAGAGATACAACATGAGTAGGATACCGTTCACCTCAGCAGTCGGATCGATCATGTATGCCATGAAATGTACGCGACCTGATGTCTCCTATGCTTTGAGCATGTGTAATCGCTATCAGGCTAATCCAGGTGAAGGTCACTGGATGGCGGTTAAGAATATCCTTAAGTATCTTAGACGAACTAAAGATACTTTCTTAATCTATAGAGATGGAGAACTTGAGGTAACTGGGTATACCGATGCAAGTTTCCAAACCGACAAAGACGACTGCAAGTCGCAATCTGGGTACATTTTTTGTTTGAATAATGGAGCAGTGAGCTGGAAATCTTCCAAGCAAGAGACTGTTGTCGATTCAACAACAGAAGCGGAGTATATAGCTGCAGCTGAAGCAGCAAAGGAAGCAGTTTGGATCCGAAAATTCCTAATTGGATTATGAGTAGTTCCATTAGTAGCTGAGCCCGTTTCATTATATTGTGACAATAACGAGGCTATAGCACAGGCTAAGGAACTGCGGTCTCATCAACGATCCAAGTATGTTCTTCGACGTTTCCATCTGATTCGGGGGATCATACATCGTGGTGATATGAAGGTCGAGAAGGTCGCATCAGATGACAACATTGCAGATCTGCTGACGAAAGTTGTTCCTCAGCAAAAGTTTGAGCGACATGTACATCTTTCAGGTATTAGATGTTTGAGTGACTGGCTATAGGCCAAGTGGGAGATTGTTGGACAGTTATGACCCATAGCGTCAGTGTTTGTAAAAGACATTGTGTTTTTGTACAAAATTAACTATGTTGTAATGAAATTGCCTTTTACCGTTTTGTAATTTATTGACTTTAATATATAAATGGTAAAAGTCCTTATGATTAATTCCGGATTGAGATGATATGAGACAGTATCAATCCATAAAGGTTTAATCATTAAATATCCCTAGTCGTAGTATTATCGAGATTGGACATCGATAATGCGGAATAGACTAGTATTGCACTTGTGCGCGTTGTGAGGGCATAACGACATAGTTCTCATATATTTAAGTATTGGATACTTATGCAAGTGCGATAGGAGGTTATGTTTTACCGATGGTACGGAAAATAGCTTCACTCTGGATATACCCCACGGAATCCCATTGGTAGTATGTATATGTGTCTAGAGAAGTCTACTTCAGGGTAGGTGTATTTGGTCTTAACCTGAGACTTGCATCGCTAGTACTTGCGACAATCGGTAAACTTTGGTTTTGGTCGTCCAGGGCTTTAACAGGTTCTGTGTACGCCTCTTCTGGGTTTATTGAGAATCGTAGTGTATTGGATGTGATGTCAAGACGGAAGTATCACTTCAGACATATGGAGATGATGATCACGCAGAGATTTAGAACTGGTTCTCTATTGTGTTGCAACCATCGGGATAATATGACAAGGTCATGATTATCTGATTCAAAGAGACTAGTTGCTTGATATCTGATATGTACTTCGTACGGGGCATACACTATTCCAGCCCTAGGCCTTGCACATGACATCCGATACTGGATCGCAATACACAATACTACGGTATACTACGCCTGATATAGATCGTATATTCTATTAAGAATATTTCTGGAGAATTGGGTAGGCATGGCGCTTTGCTAGAAGCCAATCTTGTCTCGTAAATCGGTAAAAACGTAGTATGAGGTATGCACGTGTTCGGATAGTCCGACGACCGTATTTACTGCCAACATATCCAGGGATCTCTTGGGTCGCTTCCCGAAGATTCACCGATGACGTATGATTCGAGCATGATTAATCTGGGATTAATCGCGGAGACACTTTATCTTGGATAAAGTACTATTTGAAGAGAGAGAAAGATTATTTGGAATTAATCGACAAAATGATATATTTGATATATTAAACGAAATTGGATTTCGACGCAGAATTAAAATTAGATTTTAATTCGGGCAAACGAGTTAATTTAGAATTAATCCGTTAGCGACGTGAATAGTAATTTCGTTAGGCGTAATTATTTAATTACGTCGCGACGGAAGTTCGTTAATTCGGAATTAGCGAAACCGAGCATGGAAGTGATTGCGGGCCCACGCACATTTTGAATTCGAGTGGGGCCCATAAGTCACATCGCGAGTCACATCACTTGTCATTAATTTGTGATAGATGTCAAAGTCATTTTTTGAGAGTGACATGCTGTCACTATACATGATGCAAGTTGTTGAGATCATTTATTACAATTTTGGAGCCAAAATTGGCTTTGACTTTTTGTAAACTTATACCAAACATTTGGTAATTGTTTTTCATTCCATTTTACGGTTTTGGAAGCCAAAAGAATAGAAAGACAGAACTCTCTCTCTCTCTCCATTTCTTGCAAAACCGTGAGCTCCATTGAAGGGAAGATTGGATTTTCTTTCTTCATTTTGCTAGCACAATCAAAGGATCAAACAAGGTGATAAGGAAGCTTATCTTAGAGCATGGATTTCCATTAAAGCTTGGAGCTTCATCATCTTCTTCAACAAACAACCTTAGCCGAATCTTGGAGCTTCTTGGAGGAAAAGTTTTGTTGAGCATCACATCCAATCCGATCATTGTAAGTGTGTTTCCACCATATTTCTTTGTAGTATGCATTCTATTTTCGTTGCTTAAAATGAACTTGGGACATCAATAGAAACCAACAAAGTTTTCAAAATAACAATGGGCCACCTTTTGTTTGGGACCATTATCATTTGGATCCATTTGGACCTCTCGTCATAGGATACGAACTTGTTCGGCCATTTAAACTGGGACAAGTTTATATCTTATGATGATAGGGCCAAAATTTTCCAAAATAACAATGGGCCACCTTATGTTGGGGCCCCTTATCGTTTGAAGTTATTTAGCCACTTTATCGCAAAAGTGTAAACCTGTTAGGCCTTTTTCAACTGGGACAAGTTTACACCTCGCGATAATCTGATTGAACACTTTAAAATGATAATGGGCCATCTTGTATGAAAACCTTAATGGGCTTAGAAGGTCCAAACATGATCCGAATATGCCAAATGCATGAGTCCGATATCCACACTGGCTTTCATCTAGGAGGGATACGCCTTGTTATGGCATATTTGTATACTTTTGGATATCTCTAAGTCCATCCCCACAACCGTGATTACCAAGGGCCCAATTCATCATTTCTAAATAATGGCACGATCCCCATATTAGGCTTAGTCAATATTGTAAATGGGCGGTCTTTGTCTTTTAACCGATGGAAATGGACTGAGGTAGCCAAGGTTCACCCTTGT
The DNA here is from genome assembly GCA_019454045.1 of Zanthoxylum bungeanum. Classification (NCBI taxonomy): domain Eukaryota; kingdom Viridiplantae; phylum Streptophyta; class Magnoliopsida; order Sapindales; family Rutaceae; genus Zanthoxylum; species Zanthoxylum bungeanum. The sequence continues at coordinate 23,096 of SKCR01008550.1, forward strand.
AGCGTAAGAGAGAATGATTATGTGTATCCCGCATTAGTGCATAAAATAAGCCATACCTAGGACAAAAATGGACTTACCACGAGTGTGGGAGGAATAAGGTCGGAAGGATATATGCTGTTTTGATAACCACGTGCATCTCATGTCGTATGCATACACGCATTATGCTAACTCATTGTTTTGACAGCCATCATAAATATATCTTTTGGGTTAGAGAAGAATGAAGACTTGTCAAGAAGAGATTAACAACCATGGATGCATCAGGCAGCGAAGGTTCCCGCATGAATCAATTGGAGACCAACATGACCAACATTACTGAGCAACTGCAAGCTTTGACCAATGTTGTGGCCAGTTTGGCAGTACCCCGCACAGTGGAAATAGAAAACAATGAGAATGTCAGCGTGAGGTGCCCCCGAATAGGGTGAGCCAAGAAATCCCCATTTTTGATGATGACATGGCTGAGTATGCCGCGAGAAGGGTAGCCGGGTCTCAGGTAGAACTACAGAATCTCAGAGAACAAGTAGAGTCAGTCACCCGCAAGCTGAAGGGTAAACATTAAGATCTGTTAGACTACGATGCGATGACTTTCGAAGAATAGTTGCCTCCTGTAGGCACTGCATTTTTACACATAAGTCCCTATGATGAGTCTCATTTTGGAGACACTACCTTTTAAGTCACGAAGGTCACGAAAAATGGACATCGGAAGGGGAAATTCAAAATAAACAAGGTTCACTGTTTTCGTTCGTGCTGCGTTCGTGTATGCGTTCGAACGGTAAACAGATTGCAGGCGTTCGAGCCGCGTTCGAGGAGGCGTTCGAACGGTGTCAGTAATTCTGGTTTTGCTGCTAGCCTCACATCAAGCCCAATTCGCCCAAGCCTTGGCCCACACGCCCAAGCCCACTTAAAACACATATTTAACACATGGTGAAATAAAAACAAATCTAAAAATCACATACCAAATTAAAAAGATGTCATGCCTAATTAAAATCAATCAACCAATTATATTCCCAATCAAATATATATTATTCCTAACTTAAAGTATTGTATTCCTAAACCAAGCCAATCAAATATTCAACCTTCCTAATCTAAACCAAATCAAATCCCTTGCTTTCCTTGTCCAACACCAAATCAAATCCTCCCTTTAATGCCAAATCCCTTCCTTGTGAGACAATGAGAATCCCTAGCCATTCTCTATATAAACAACACCCTAACCAAAGCCATTGCTCTCCCCTAGTTCACACCCATCACAAGAAATAAAAGAAGAAAAGAATTTCCAACCCCTAGCTCATACACATAATAGACACACAACTCACACAAATCACAAGAGAAAAGAAAATAACCCCAAGTCTTCACATTAAAAGCACCTTCACAAACCGATCAGCCCTACACGCCCATAAACCTCACAAATCTCCTCCACTCCATAACCGAAAATAGCAGCCCCCTAAGCCTCCACACATTACCGAAAATTACAACCCCCATAAACACCTTAGATCACCGAAAAATATAGCCCCAAAACAGTCCTCACAAGTACCGAAAATCACAGCCCCATACAATCCCTAAAAAAAACATAAAAACAGTAATATAAAAACTACATTCATAATCATTAAAATAATTAAAACATCAAAACAGGTAGCCTGAACAGTGAGCAGCAAAATAGAGGCCGAACAGTAGCAAATCGGAGTCAAAGACAGCAGTAAAAGACGGAGAACGACGACCCCAAACAGCGAGACAACGAACGAGAGCAGTGAACCAGTGAACCGAAAGAATTACGGAGCAACCACCCTTCCGACGACCATGTGCCGTACATCCGAGAGGTGCTTTAAAAGGTTAGAACCTGATGGTACTTTTCACACTCATCTTTATTTGATTTTTGTTATTTATTTTGATTTTATTTTACTTGTTTGTTAAATCTTGTTTGTGTATGATGTGTGTTGTGGGTATTGGATGAATGGAAGAGTGTCGTCTCTTGTGGTATATAGGATGGAAACCCAGACGTAAATTCCGTAGCCGAATCCGAATGGACGGTAGTGCGGTCTGTACTTGGGATACAACTCCACGTACCGCTTGAGTAAACGGCACCCTCTTTTGTTTTGTGTTATTTTGGTTTATTTATTTTTCGTCACTTGAATTCTGCATGTTGCTTATTTATGCATGGTTCAATCAAGCGCATAGGCTTAGTAAGTGGAATGAAAGATCCCCTATGGGGAGGGGTTAAAGCCCTTTACCACGATGCTTTGCCGCGCCGATTGATGTGTGTTCGGTTGGATGTAAGATGCGTTCAATCGGGCATACTTAGATTGATATGATTGTCTTTATGTTTTTATGCATGGTTCAGTCAAGCGCATGGGCTTAGTAAGTGGAATGAAAGATCCCCTATGGGGAGGGGTTAAAGCCCTTTATCACGATGCTTTGCCGCGCCGGTTGGTGTACATTCGGTTGGATGTAAGATGTGTTCAATCAGGTATACTTAGTTTGATATGATTGTCTTTATGTTTGTATGCATGATGCGATCCAGCGCATAGGCTTAGTAAGTGCGATGAGAGGTCCTCTAATTGAAGAGGTTAAAATCCTTTACCACGATGCTTCGCCGCGCCTCGCATTGTACTATTTGTTATTTATGTATTGCGTCCCATTTCATGCATCAGGTCTGCTCCCGTTCGAACGCGTTTACGAACGCAACTCGAACGTTCATGCATTTTTGCCTTATCATGCATCAGGTCTCATCTCTGTTCGAACGCATTCACGAACGCCATACGAACGTGAGCATTCTGTTTCATTTCCGTTCGAACGCGTTAACGAACGCCATACGAACGTGAGCATTCTGTTTCATTTCCGTTCGAACGCGTTAACGAACGCCATACGAACGTGAACATTCTGTTTCATTTCCGTTCGAACGCGTTATCAAACGACATACAAACGTGAACCTTCTATTTACCGTTCGAACGTTTTTACGAACGCTACACGAACGCGAGCACACTGAACTGAGACATATTCATCACATGCCATGTATAATTGTTTCTTAGGTGATTTCTTTATGGAACCACACATAGTCATTCTTATCTTTGTGCACATAATAATGAAAAGCATGTTTATTCCATTAGTTGCGTCATTTGCCTTATGGAACCACACATAGTCATTCTTATCTTTGGGATACAATTCCACGTATCACTTGGAAAAGTGCTCACATGTATGCTTGTGCTGTTATTATGTATGCTTGTGTTTTTCATGAATATGATATGCTGAATGAAGATGTATGTTCGTTGTTACTTTGAGGTATTTTCAGGCATGTGTTCTTAGATGTGAGATATATGTGAAATGTATGTATAAGTTTTATTTTGTACCCGTGAATTTAGAAGCATGATACTCTTGGAAATAAGTGCTACTTAAGCCTGATTAAATTATCACATAAATCCTGTCATTACAAGTGGCATAAGTAAGAGACCTTTCTGAACCCAATGGTTTGAGGTCTTCCCTTGCGAGGGGTGAGTGCGGCCTTAAATCTCATTTTCCCGGTTCACACCGGGTGGCGACTCCATTATTCTCCGGTTTAGTCCCCCGTGGCTACTCCGTACTCCCGACCGGGCCGCGAGCCCGAGACAGCATGCGTCGCCCCAGTTTTCTGTGTTCCCACAGTCTGGCGACTCCACTGGGGATAGAGAATCGGCCCCGAAATATAGTCTTGTGATGTTTGGATTTATGTTTTAATTGATCGTGTCTATAGTGGATGAAGTGAGGGTTTAATCAAAGGCATTTTGAGGCTAGGTAATGGTTTGGTGTGTTCCTTCATTCACTACCTTCTAGAAGGAAAAACTGTGAAGGCACCTATATGGCCATCTACTCGTAGCCTATTGCGATGGACTAATTTGGAGGACTCGTTGTTTATTCCTGACACCAAGCGATAAGAGCCTAAGAGGCTTGGGTATTTAAGTGAGCCTCGCTCCACCTTCCCTCTGGGGAATCTACAACGGGAAATCCATTTGACAGTCCGTCACACACCATAGCTCATTGGCACGTACCTTAGTGTATAAAAAAGGGTGCTCTCACTTGGTTGCTCGAACCCTTGAGTGGGGAGACCTAGTTGTGGGCCATCCTTCGCCGGTGAGAGCCTTCGTCTATACTCTTGCTAACCCACCCATAGACCGGGTTGGCTAAAGTAACAATTATTTCCTTGAATCTGTGCTTGTGGACCATCCTCATTTGGGTGCAGTTGGACTATTGTCAGAAATGCGGGCTTGCTGGGCCATTTAAACTGGGGCAAATTCATACCTTATGACTATTTGACCCAAAGCTTCTGAAATGTTGATGGCCCATTATGTAGAAATTATTACTCTATGTTTGCATTATCTTTCTTTTATGCTTGTGCTTGGGAACATCATCGTTTGGATCCATTTGGACCATTTGTCATGAGATGTGAACTCGTTGGGCCGTTTAAACTGGGACGAGTTCATTCCTATGATAGTTAGCCCAAAATCTTCTAAAATGATAGTGGACCGACTTGTTTGAAAATTTTAGTTGATTTAGTATGTTATATATACATCTCATGCACCCCATGCATACATACATCATGTTAACCCTTGTGTTCTGAAAGCCATCATAGATTCCCGTTGGGTTAGAAAAAAAGGGAAGACTCACCAAAATACTGAGAACAGACATGAGTGAATCAGATATTGAGGTATCCCAGATAGATCAGTTGGAAAATGGCTTCGTCAAGATTACTGAACAGTTGCAAGCCTTGACTACTGCCATGACAAATATGGCTGTGCCCCGTGCCGGGGGAAATTCTGAGAATGTGAGGCGTGATGAGCCTTCGAATGGGTTGGGGGATGATGTCCCCACTTTTGATGATGACATGGCAGAATATGCAACAGGCAGAGTGATTGGGTCTCAGGCAGAATTTCAGAAGCTTCGGGATCAGGTTGAAATAGTTACCCGTAAAATGAAGGGTAAGAACGAGGATTTGCTAGATTATGAGGCAATGACCTTCGGAGAACAGCTGCCAGCTCAGTTTAAAATGCCCGACATGGCCAAGTTTAATGGGAACGGAGACCCGAGGGTCCATCTGCAACAATATGTCTCAGTCATGAGTTCAATGGGCCTATCACAACGCCAAGTCCAAAAGATGTTTGGGATGTCACTCGAGGGGGCACCTGTGGTTTGGTATCATAACCTTGAGAAGAAGGTTAAGGAAGATTGGAAGGAACTAGCTGATGCTTTTCTGAAGCAGTATGTCACAGACTTAGAAATTGACTTGTCACTCCGTGATTTGGAGAACACTAAGCAGAAGCCGGAAGAAATCTTCAAGGAGTATGTAGACCGCTGGAGAAGCCAGCTTCTGAAAATGCAGACTGGCCCTCTGAGAAGGACCAAATCAAAATGATCACCAAGGGCACCAAGCCCTCTATTTATAGTAAGCTGAGGAGGATGACTTCGATGATTTCTGATTTTCGACAGTTAAGGGAAATTTTCATGGATATTGAGGAAGAGGAGGCTGAAAACAGAAAGTCCTATGGCCAGAATAGGCGGACTTTTGGGGGGTATTCTGAGACTAAGCCCGCTACTGTCGAGGTTGCTGCCATCAGGAACCGGCAATTCTCAAACCTTGGTAGACCTTTGTCGAAGGTATTTGAAAAGTTACAGGGACAAGGAATCTTGAAACCCTTAGAAGGCAAGCCACTTCCGCACCCCCCACCACCACACATAAATGTGAACCTTTATTGTCACTTCCACCAGCTACATGGCAATGACACCGACAACTGCACCCGCCTCAGGCATGAAATTCAAGATCTCATAGATTCCCATAAAATACCCAACCCATGAAAAGAAACCCTCAACCACCAAGCTTCTTACATGGATGACAGTGAAGAACCATAGGCCGAGGAAGAAGGCAGTGCTGCGGATGTTGGAGATGTTCCTCCTAGTCTATTTGATCCAGTTTTTTAAATGACATTGATTGTGTTACTTGTTCGAACTCTTTTCCTCAACAATAATAAAGACGTTCATTTCGCTGAAACTCTTCTGCAATATGAGTATATTTGAGAAAAGTATTCAACCTTGGTACTATGGAATCCAGTGATGAACACGGGGAACCTTCGAAATAAGCAAACAGAAAAGATAAGATAGACATTCAGAAATTGGGAAATAGAGGCAGTGAAACTATCAGACTTGGAAGGGAATTAGTTCACCGAGCCGATCAACATAGACAGATTGAAGCAGTGGTTTGCCTGAGGAAAAGAAGACTAAGCAGTCACCAAGAGGTTTGATGGAAGACCTAACCCGACGGGATAGGAACATGCATGCATGCATACACGTAACATATTTGCATCCTTTTTGTGTTTGTTCTGTTTTGTAATAACAGGTTTCAAAGGAGAAAAAAAGAAAGCGCCGAATGCAAGCCAACCAGAAGCAGTAACAGTACAATGTCAGCAGTCTTTAGGAATGAATCACATGGGCGAGGCCCATATCAGCTGTATCAGTCTGGGGGCGAGGCCCATATCAGTATCAGTCTGGGGGCGAGGCCCATATCAGCATCAGTTTAGGGGCGAGGCCCATATCAGTATCAGTCTTGGGGCGAGGACCATATCAGCTGTATCAGTCTGGGGACGAGGCCCATATCAGTATCAGTCTGGGGGCGAGGCCCATATCAGTATCAGTCTGGGGGCGAGGCCCATATCAGTATCAGTCTGGGGGCGAGGCCCACATCAGTATCAGTCTGGGGGCGAGGCCCATATCAGTATCAGTCTGGGGGCGAGGCCCATATCAGTATCAGTCTGGGGGCGAGACCCATATCAGTACCAGTCTAGGGGCGAGGCCCACATCAGTATCAGTCTGGGGGCGAGGCCCATATCAGTATCAGTCTGGGGGGCGAGGCCCATATCAGTATCAGTTGGGGGCGAGGCCCACATCAGTTCAGTATCAGTTCCACCGGGTATGGCATTCTGGGGGGCGAGGCCCACATTGGTTTAGTTTTGCCGGGTATAGTACTCTGGGGACGGGGCCCACATCATAGCAGTAACGGTTCGAAATGAACCATCATCTCATCTCGCCGAAAATGGCACTCCGAAAATGGAGCAACGGTTCGAAAATGGACCATTATCATATCAAGCCAGGAATGGCACTCCAAGAATGGAAACACAGTTCGAGAATGAACAAGCCGAGAATGACACTCCAAGAATGGAGACACAGTTCGAGAATGAACAAGCCGGGAATGGCAATCCAAAAATGGAGCAGAGTTCAAGAATGAACAAGCCGGGAATGGCACTCCAGGAATGGAAATACAGTTCAGGAATGAACAAGCCGGGAATGGCACTCCAAGAATGGAAGCACGGTTCGGGAATGAACCACCTCACAGTAACGGTTCGGGAATGGACCACCTTACAGTAACGGTTCGGGAATGGACCACCTCACTGTAACAGTTCAGGAATGGACATCTCACAGTAACGGTTCGGGAATGGATCACCTTACAGTAACAGTTCGGGAATGGACATCTCACAGTAACGGTTCGGGAATGGACCACCTTACAGTAACAGTTCGGGAATGGACATCTCACAGTAACGGTTCGGGAATGGACCACCTTACAGTAACAGTTCGGGAATGGACACCTCACAGTAACGGTTCAGGAATGGACCACCTCACGATAACAGTTCGGGAATGAACACCTCACAGTAACGGTTCGGGAATGGACCAACTCACAGTAACGGTTCGGGAATGGACCACCTTACGGCAACAGTTCGGGAATGGACCACATCACAACACGGTTCGGGAATGAACCAGGGGTCGCAGCACCTCACTACGTAAATCAACTCAACACGTGGAAGTCAAGTGGCAGTTGGCAAGCCAGGTAAGTGAAAATGCATTGCATAACTTTGATAGGATTGTCACTGTTGCACATTACACAAGTCCCATCAAAGTGGGGGCGACTGTAGGCACTGCATTTTTACACATAAGTCCCTATGATGAGTCTCATTTTGGAGACACTACCTTTTAAGTCACGGAGGTCACGGAAAACGGACATCGGAAGGGGAATTCAGAATAAACAAGGTTCACTGTTTTCGTTCGTGCTGCGTTCGTGTATGCGTTCGAACGGTAAACAGATTGCAGGCGTTCGTGCCGCGTTTGAGGAGGCATTCGAACAGTGTTGGTAATTCTGGTTTTGCTGCTACCCTCACATCAAGCCCAATTCGCCCAAGCCTTGGCCCACACGCCCAAGCCCACTTAAAACACATATTTAACACATGGTGAAATAAAAACAAATCTAAAAATCACATACCAAATTAAAAGATGTCATGCCTAATTAAAATCAATCAACCAATTATATTCCCAATCAAATATAAATTATTCCTAACTTAAAATATTGTATTCCTACACCAAGCCAATCAAATATTCAACCTTCCTAATCTAAACCAAATCAAATCCCTTGCTTTCCTTGTCCAACACCAAATCAAATCCTCCATTTAATGCCAATTCCATTCCTTGTGAGACAAGGTGAAGACCTAGCAATTCTCTATATAAACAACACCCTAACCAAAGCCATTGCTCTCCCCTAGTTCACACCCATCACAAGAAATAAAAGAAGAAAAGAATTTCCAACCCCTAGCTCGTACACATAATAGACACACAACTCACACAAATCACAAGAGAAAAGAAAATAACCCCAAGTCTTCACATTAAAAGCACCTTCACAAACCGATCAGCCCTACACGCCCATAAACCTCACAAATCTCCTCCACTCCATAACCGAAAATAGCAGCCCCCTAAGCCTCCACACATTACCGAAAATTACACCCCAATAAACACCTTAGATCACCGAAAAATATAGCCCCAAAACAGTCCTCACAAGTACCGAAAATCACAGCCCCATACAATCCCTAAAAAAAAACTTAAAAACAGTAATATAAAAATGCATTCATAATCATTAAAATAATTAAAACATCAAAACAGGTAACCTGAACAGTGAGTAGCAAAACAGAGGCCGAACAGTAGCAAATCGGAGTCAAAGACAGCAGCAAAAGACGGAGAACGACGACCCCAAAATGCATTTTTGCCTTATCATGCATCAGGTCTCATCTCTGTTCAAACGCGTTCACGAACGCCATACGAACGTGAGCATTTTGTTTCATTTCCGTTCGAACTCGTTAACGAACGCCATATGAACGTGAGAATTCTGTTTCATTTCCGTTCGAACGCGTTAACGAACGCCATGCGAACGTGAACATTCTGTTTCATTTCCGTTCGAACGCGTTATCAAACGCCATACGAACGCGAACCTTCTGTTTACCGTTCGAACGCGTTTACGAACGTTACACGAACGCGAACACACTGAACTGAGACATATTCATCACATGCCATGTATAATTGTTTCTTAGGTGATTTCTTTATGGAACCACACATAGTCATTCTTATCTTTGTGCACATAATAATGAAAAGCATGTTTATTCCATTAGTTGCGTCATTTGCCTTAGTCTTGATTTAACGCATTACGATTCATATACCTATGCTATGATGACTTTGGAGTATTATTTCTTGTGATATATCGGATGGAAACCCAGACATAAATTCCGTAGCCGATTCCGAATGGACGGTAATGCGGTCTGTACTTAGGATACAATTCCACGTATCACTTGGAAAAGTGCTCACATGTATGCTTGTGCTGTTATTATGTATGCATATGTTTTTCATGAATATGATATGCTGAATGAAGTTGTATGTTCGTTGTTACTTTGAGGTATTTTCAGGCATGTGTTCTTAGATGTGAGATATATGTGAAATGTATGTATAAGTTTTATTTTGTACCCGTGAATTTAGAATCATGATACTCTTGGAAATAAGTGCTACTTAAGCCTGATTAAATTATCACATAAATCCTGTCATTACAAGTGGCATAAGTAAGGGACCATTCCGAACCCAATGGTTTGAGGTCTTCCCTTGCGAGGGGTGAGTGCGGCCTTAAATCTCATTTTTCCGGTTCACACCGGGTGGCGACTCCATTATTCTCCGGTTTAGTCCCCCATGGCTACTCCGTACTCCCGACCTGGCCGCGAGCTCGGGACAGCATGCGTCGCCCCAGTTTTCTGTGTTCCCACACCTCCCCAGTTTAAGATGCCTGACATGGCCAACGGAAATGGAGATCATAGGTTCCATCTCTGACAATATGTTTCAGTGATGAGTTCAGTGGGCTTATCGAAGCGTCAGGTGCATAAAATGTTCAGGATGTCACTGGAAGGGGCACTCGTAGTATGGTATCATGGCCTGGAGAGAAAGATCACGGATTAATGGAGGGCATTAGCAGAAACCTTTCTGAACCAATATGTCACGGATTTGGAGATAGACTTGTCGCTCCGTGACCTAGAAAACACCAAATAGAAGCTGGAGGAGAGCTTCAAAGATTATGTGGATCGCTACAGAAGCCAGCTCTTGAAGATGCAGACTCGGCCCTCGGAGAAGGACCAGATTAAGATGATCATTAAGGGCACCAAGCCCTCCATTTATAATAAGCTGAGAAAGATGACCTCTATGATCAGTGACTTTCGACAGTTAAGAGAAACTGTCATGGATATCGAGGAAGAATAAGCCGAGAACAAAAAGTTTTATGGCCAGAATAGAAGAACCATCGGGGGGCCTTCAGGAACCAAGCCTACTCCAGCTGAGGTCGATGCCATCAGAAACAGGTGATTCTCCAATCTGGGTTGACCTTTGTCAAAGGTGTTTGAAAAACTGAAGAGACAAGGAGTTCTGAAACCCTTAGAACCTAGACCACTTCCAAACCTTGCGCCACCCCACCTCAACCTAAACCTATACTGTCACTACCATCAGAAAAAATGCCATGACACTGACAACTGCGCCCACTTAAGTCATAAGATCCAAGACCTCATTGACACCTATAAAATACCCGACCCAGAAAAAGAACAACCCAACACACACAGAAACCCTCTACCCAACTACCAATCAGTTGCACCACCTACCAACATGATCAACTCAGGCCTACCCAAAAGCTTTGTCCTCCAAACTCTCGACCACCAAGCCTTTTGCATGGGGATATGTGATAGCAGCGCTGAGGATGAAACAGAACAAGGAAGAGATTTATAGGAAAACTTCTCGAACAGTGACGAAGATGAGGTAAATAGGATGACTCGCAGTGGATGTTTTTACAGTGATACATCGGAGAAAGGAAAAGAAGTGCTGACAGAAGGCCGAGAGGTGACAGAAAATATAGATAACACCGATAAGGATACTGTGTTGCGTCAATTAAAGATAACCCGGGCACAAGTAAGCATATGAGAGCTATTGTGCGCCTCTCAAGAGCACATGTGTGCCATGGTAGAAGCTCTGAGCAAGATAATGGTACTTGAAGATGCAAACCCCACAATGTTCGTAGTGTCGGTACAGAAAGAGAGTATGCAGATGATAACATTCTCCGAAGAAGAGCTCCCAATGGAAGGGAGGAATCACAACAAACCGCTATTCATAAAAGCGGAAGTGAAAGGCAATAAGACATCTTGTGTGATGGTGGATGATGGCTCATCTATCAATGTGTGCCCTTTAAAGATTCTGTCAAGGTTGGGTATGCGTATAACCGATTTAAGTCCCTCCAGCATGACTATTAAGGCCTATGATGATAGCAAACGAGGAGTTGAAGGTACTTTTGTCACAATAGTCAAAGGAGGCCCAATAGAAGACGAGGTGGAGTTCACAGTGCTTGATATCCTAGCTACATTTTCTCTGTTATTAGGGAGGCCATGGTTTCATAAACTTGTGGGGCGTGCCATCCACTTTGCACCAGGTTATTAAGTTCCTACATGAAGGGGAAGTCGTCACCATCAGGGCTGAAGTAGACAATGCTGTGGCTGCTTTAGACATACAGCCTCTCACAATGTTCCAATTGGCGACAAACTTCAAAGAATGGGTGGACCCTAAAGTGGCTAGAATCATAGAAAAAATGAAATATGAGCCGGGCACAGGAGCAACACTGCCAGATTTCAAGAGACATACCACTAAGAGAGGATTATGGTATGAATCCGATGGAAATGAGCCGAAGACCACGAAGAAAAAGGATGAAGCTGATTGAATACTTCGTGAATGCCACAAGATATCAAAGAGAGCCTGAACCGGTAGAAGTCAATGGGATCATAGTACCAGGATTCGAGATCTTCAAGGATGTGATGGGCAAGGAACCACAGGCAGATGGAGTTGCAAAAGAGGAAGATAAATGGGAAGAAGAAATACTACAGTTGGAGAATCTGATGCTCGACGAAAGCAAGAAGACAAAAGAAGACAAGGCTGCAAATGATGAAGATATTTATTTTCCTTATTTATTTGATTGTAATCCTACATTTATTAATAATAAAGACATTAATTTCGCTTACTTGTTCGAGTCTTTTCCGGTTAGTTTGCATCATAACATGCATGACATGAGCATATTTGACATTAATTCAATAAAGACAAATACATTTAATCTTGGTACATGTGAAAACCCCAATGAAATTTTAATTGCAAGTGAGGTTACCTCTGATGAGTGGAAAGAATTAGAGAGAATATTAATAAAATATGCAAAAGTATTCGCCTGGTCCTATGAAGACATGTCGGGAGTAGACATGAGTGTTACCCAGCACATGATACCAACTTATCCGAACATGAGACCAGTAAAACAGAAGCTCCGAAGAATGAGACCAGAATAGGCCGAAAAGGTTAGGGAAGAAGTCAAGAAACAGATAGATGTGGGATTCTTAGAGGTGGTAAAGTACCATGAATGGTTAGCCAACATTGTACCGGTACCGAAGAAAGATGGAAATGTCAGAATGTGAGTGGATTATAGGGACCTCAACAAAGCTTGCCCAAAAGATGATTTTCCTCTATCCCATATAGATGGGTTCATAGGATATAATCAGGTCCTCATGGCGGAAGAAGACAAGCATAAGACTGCATTCGTGACTGAGTGGGGTACCTATTGTTATAAGGTGATGCCGTTTGGACTTAAGAATGTAGGAGCCACTTATCAGCGAATAGCCACTACGTTATTCCACGCCTTGATGCATAAGGAGATTGAGGTATACGTGGATGACATGATGGTTAAGTGCGAAACAAGGGCCAGACATATAGAAGCACTAGAGAAATTCCTTCAACGAGTCAATAAGTAAAACCTATGACTCAACCCCAAGAAGTGTGTGTTTGGGGTAACATCCGAAAAGTTGTTAGGGCATACAGAAGGAATGAGAGGAATAGAAGTGGACCCTGAAAAGATCAAAGCAATTACCGAGATGCCCGACCGAAGATAAAAGATGAAGTTAGAGCTTTTCTCGGGAAAATCTAGTACATCAGTCGATTCATTGCCAAGCTAACATTAGTATGTGAGCCCATCTTCAAACTATTAAGGAAGGACCAGCCTGTGGAGTGGAGTGGGCAATGTCAGGAAGCCTTTGACAAAATCAAAGAATACTTGGTTAAACCGCCCGTCTTGAAACCCTCAAGGCCGGGCAAACCCTTGGTGCTGTATTTGGCCATGGAACCCGAGGCTCTAGGGGCGATGATGGTACAGGCAGATGAGACAGGGGTGGAACATGCAGTCTACTACCTCAGTAAGAAGATGCTTCTGTATGAGGCCCGCTATCAAGAGGTGGAAAAAATCTGTTTGGCGGTAATATGGGCTTCCAGAAAGTTACGTCATTACTTCCAATCCTATAAGATACATGTGGTAGCAAATGAGAACCCCCTAAAGTATTTATAGTTAGTACCTTCGCTGGTAGGGAAATTGGGTAGATGGTTGGTATTGTTGACAGAGTTTGACATAGAATATCTCACTTCTAAGGTAATCAAAGGGCGAGCCGTATCAAAATTCTTGGAATTGCAACCTATAGAATGAGATCAGTATAAGTTCGAATTCCCAGACGAGGAGATTCAAACCATAACGGTTCAAGGGTGGAAAATATATTTCGATGGAGCAGTGAATTACAAAGGAGCCGGAATATGAATTGTGATAGTAACCCCCGAAGGAGAAACTTTACCTATGGCCAAAAGGTTGACGTTCGGAGTAACCAACAACATGGCCGAATATGAAGCATGTGTCTTTGGACTAAAAGCACTAATAGCCCTAAGAGTTAGGGACGTAGATGTTTATGGAGACTCGATATTGGTAGTCCGATAGATGCAAAGAGAATGGGAATTGAAGGAAGACCGGTTGAGACCCTACCTACTCCATCTCAGGAAGTTGGCACAGGCTATCCCCGACTGTAAATTCCAGTATTTGCCACGAGAAGAGAACCAAATGGCGGATACATTAGCCACCCTAGCCGAAACTTGGGAAAACCCCAAAAAACTGGTAATGAGACCCCTTGTGCTCACAACAGCTAGTAGACCTAGTTATGAGACAGAGAGAATCTTGGAAGGAGAAGTCGATGATGGTAAACAATGGTACTACGACATTCTATAGTATATAGAACGTGGGGAATTCCCGGAAGGAGCCGACAAGAAAGATAGAATAGCCATTCAGAAATTGGCTTCCTAATATGTAAGTTAAGGGGAGAACTGTACAAGAGACAAGCCAATGGCATCCAGCTGAAGTGTTTAAGAAAAGAAGAGGCTTAGAAGATGATGGAAGATGTGCACGCTGGAGTATGTGGACCGCACATGAATGGATTGAATTTGTCCCGCAAGATAGTGAGGCAGAGATTTTACTGGTCGACCATGGAAGCCGACTGCGCAAAGCTGGTAAAGCACTGTCATGATTGCCAGACACACGGTAACTTGAATCATCTATCGGCTACGGAACTGCACGGACTGTCAGAACCTTGGCCTTTCTCAGCATGGGGTATTGACATGATTGGAGAAATCAGGCCACATGCATTGAATGGACACCGCTTCACAGTAGTAGCAGTAGATTATTTTTCGAAGTGGGTAGAAGCGGAGTCATTCTGAAACGTTACGGCAAAACAGATGGCCAAGTTTATAACCCGTAACATAGTATGTCGATACAGAATGCCACATCACGTAGTGACGGACAATGAGGTCCAATTTCAGGGAGAAACAAAGGTGATGTTGCAGAAGTACGAGATGAGGCATCACAAATCATCACCTTACAGGCCACAGGCTAATGGGGCGGTGGAGGCGGCCAACAAAACCATAAATAAGATACTAGCTAAGATGACGAAAAGTTATAAGGATTGGGCTGACAAACTGTCGTATACCTCGTGGGGGTACAAAACTTCTGTGAAAATGGCAACGGGAGCCACGCCTTATTCTTTGGTTTACGAGATGGAGGTAGTCTTACCGGTAGAAATAGAGATACAGTCAATGCGGGTACTAGCAGAGGCAGGATTGCTTGAGCAGGAATAGGCCTCGCAGAGGTTCGAACAGCTAGCATTACTGGATGAAAAAAGGATGAAGGCCTTGTACCACATGCAACTATACCAGAAAAGGTTGGCCCGGGCATTCAATAAGAAGGCGCGTCTCACCAAGATCAGAGAAGGTGATCTAGTGCTCAAGCCATTGATAATGGACCCAAGAGGAAAGTTCAGGCCCAATTGGGAATGGCCCTACCTAGTCAAGAAGATGATGGGGAATGAGGCAGTGGGACTGTCAGACTTGGAAGGGAACGAGTTCACCGAGCCCATCAACGTGGACAGGCTGAAGCAATACTTTGCATAAAAAAAGATAAATAAAAAAAGAGAGAAAAAAGTAATAATAATAAAAGAAAAGCTCGTTGGGTTGAAAATCCGTAAAGGACACCCAAGTAAAATCCGTAAAAGTATATGTCTATCCTGTAAGGAAATCTTTTAAATGGTTATCTATCCTCAAGGAATATCGTGGGCTATTGAATCTAAGGCTGAAACCTAAAATCCATATGTCTAGTTCATTTTAAGTTTACCACATCAATCTTATTGGTGATCAGACAACAATAAGCATTAAGCTTAAGACTCAATAAACAAATAAAAGAATTACCCAATAAAAAGAAAATCAATTATTAAGTATGAATATTGTGTTTCATCACTTCTCTAGAATAAAATAAAATGCTGGGAGTTAGAGGATCCACATTTAATATTTCTTATCTAGGAATCTCACTTATTATAATATATAAATTATTTTATGTTATGCTTTCTCAGGAATTAATAATGTTAAACATTTAAAACCAGCCATATAGGCGGTAATCCATTTAGTACAATTACACCAGCCATTTAGGCGGTAATTATCTGTCACATAAAGACCAGCCATATAGGCGGTAAAGTAATTTATATTTAGACCGACCATATAGGCGGTAATAAAGTCTGCCATTAATTAATCCGGTTAAATTATAATTTATAAATTATAATTAAGTGAGATTTACCAAGATAATTATATTAAATGTTTCACCTTTTACCCCAGAGGTAAATTAACTACAAAACATAAAGGAAAAAAAAAGTAAATAAAATTTTATTACAAAAAGTAAAAGTGCATAATTGAAAATACTAAAAGTAAAAATGCAAAATTAAAATTACAAAAACTTAAACACACAAGATGCAATCATTAGAGTCCTTACAAAAATCAAGGAAGGCATGCTTTGAATTCTGAAATTGCGCTGAATTTATAGGCGTCAATAGGGGTCTGGCGTCGCGACGCCAAGCTAGCCTCGCGACGCCGGTGATTGTTGACGTGGCACGCTCTGGTTCATCGGCTCAGATTCTGGATAAGGTGATAAGGTGACACGTGGCAAGGTGGTTGGGATCTCAATTTGTATGACACGTGGCGGCTTCTGATTGGTCGGCTCAGATTCTTATCCGCCACGTGTCGATTTTAGATAAGTTTGTCAATAATTGATGCTGACGTGGCGCTGACATGGCACACGTGGCGAAAGGGACTGTCAGCACCATAGAATTACGACACGTGGCACGCTGTGATTGGTTGATGATGATGTGGCGATGATATGGCACGTTGACTCGGTCAACTGGTGATGTGGATGATGACGTGGCTGACAGGTGGAGTGACACGTGGCGACACATGGCGATGGCGACTGTCGGCACCGTAGGATGATGACACGTGGCACGGCGTACATCAGATTCTGACTTGTGGACCCGGCGCACGTTAGCATTGTTCGGCGCATGTTAGGCGTCGCTACGCACAGAATTACGAAAATGCCCTTTTGTCCAATTTTCATTGTTTTGGTCCAAATCACCTCCAGAATGTCCTGAACTTTATTTATCTACAAAATAACACAAAACACATCAAAATATTCACAAAACTCAAGAAACTATACAAAATATTAGGTTAAATGAGTGAGAAATAGTGATAGATTTACCACTCATCACACCCCCAAACCTAACATTTTGCTAGTCCTCGAGAAAACACAGAATAAAATAACATAAAAATAAAATTAACTAAGCCATTTTCGTAGGGATCACGGTTGCATTTAGCGTATGCAACAAGCCTTTAAACCCCTAGGTGTCCCTAGTGGACGAGTTGTAGTCTCGTGAGGGTTTACAGCAATGATACCCACAAACATTTTACAAAAGTAAAAAGGTAGTGAAACTAATGGACACAAAAGCAAAAAGACAAGAGAAAATAGAATAAAGAAGTTAGTGACTAATCGGTGAAATTTCTACTCCAAGTTACTAGTTATTTTGTTTCTTTCTAAATTATTGAATAAGTAAATTCTCCGATTATATTTACCATTCTCCATATACACATCCAACAAAATATTAAACAACTCATTTTTGCCCACAACAATCATAAGTGCAGTTGATAAGAGAGTAATATTTTTGTCCTAAAGTTTTATCAGAATTCACACTTTTTGTAGCAATGGAATAATTTTTCTGATTTTTATGATTTTTTTCTTTGATTTTTGATTTTTTTTTATTTATATACAATATCTTCCATCTATGTAGCGAGTGTTGGGTCGGTGGCTCCCAAACCAGTTGGCTTTTGGGCACCAGGTGTTAAGACACCCATACGGACTTAATTACTCAGACTTCAGATATATATATATATATATATATATATATATATATATATATATATATATTTTTGCAACATCATTGATCCATGTAGCGAGCTTTGGGCCAGTGACTCCCAAACCAGTTGGCTTTAGGGCACTAGGTGTTAAAACACCCTTACATACTTAATAACTCGGACCTCAGACGTTTTTTTTTCTCCATCACTTCTTGAGATGCTTCCTCCAATTAAACTATAGCACTGATTATACAAACTTTTCAATTTTAACTCATGTCCGTATGTTACTATGCATGTTGATAATACCTACCAACTAAGCATATGAAAATCCATTTTAGTCAGTATTATGGAGAATTTACAAATTAAATAATTCAAATGGAAATAAACAAAAATTAACTTGTTCCGAATTAGGTTTGAGATACGTCTCAAGAGTGAAAACTCCTTACTCAGCAATCTCTTACCAATTTCACCTATTTAGTCAAAATAAAAACACAGAAACACAAAATATTTTTGTAATTTTTGAAAATTTTTCAATTTTTTTGTATTTTTCGAAAATTTTTGGACTAAAAATAAAAACAACACACAAACTAAAACACAAGGTACTGATCAACTAATTCCCTCCCCCAAACCTAAATGAGACATTGTCCCCAATATCTTAAACAATAAAAGAAGAGTTTAGAGGATAATACCTGGTTAGCTGAAATTCTACAAAAAATTAAAGGTTAAGATCCAGATTAATTCGGCGCCTCTTACCACGATCGTCCTCGGACCAATTTATCTTTGAAAGGATAGGGTCAATTTGTGGTTCATAGGCTAAGATTTGGTCAATCAGATCTGGAGCAGTTCTGGCAGTGAAGAGGAGTTCTTTTAAAGGTTTTGACACGAACCCATTTCTCCGGGCATCATCATGAAACACACAAAGAAAATCATAAAATCCATCAACGTTGTACAACCCAATTGGTTTCTGGTGTATGTTCAAGTTCGCCCAAGATAGCACTATAAAAATTTCCTCCAATGTGCCAAAGCCACCTGGCAAAGCAATAAAAGCATCAGCACGGTTAATCATTTCTTTTAATCGTTCAGACATACCTGGCACGATCAGTTCCTCTCTGTTTGATGGTCCAATAAGATTTGCCTCTGCCAAGGGTTTTGGGATGATTCCCAAAATGTGACTGCCTCCTTCCTGTACGGCCTTTGAAACGATCCCCATAAGTCCAAGATTGCCTCCGCCATTTACTAAGTGCATATTCCTTGCAGCTAAGACTCGACCCAATTCCTGTGTTGCTTCTACGTATTGTGGCTTAGTACCAACACTAGTACCGCAAAACACACAGATGTTTTCAACTCGTCTTCTTGAAGTGGCTTCCATGTTTTAATCTGGATGTCTTCAAAAGTGCAATGATGAGTTGAATTCATAACACCTGAAAAGGGTGAGTAAAATAATAGCACTAGTACCTGCCAAATGATAATTATTAGTTAACAGTAAAATAAATCGTGATAGTCAAAAAGGTCTGGATCCTGTCGGAGAAAATAAAAGAAAACAACAAAATAAATTACAATTATTAGGAAAAGACAAATAGATATAATATGTACAAGAAAAGTAGCGGCTTGATTGACGTCTATGCGTCAGGGACAAGCTTCCCATCCAATTTTCTTATAAATTGGCAAACAGGGTCTTTTTGAGTCAGATTCATGAGACTTAATTGTTGTATTTCTTTTTGAAATTGTGTATGTAATTTGCGAATGGCTATATGAACATATCCACTGGGATGCGTCTCAAAAGTCAAAGATATATTATCTACAGACTCCTTACTCAAGTCATCCATAATGAATTTAATTTTATCTTCGCGATTATCAGACACCATTCCTAAAGAACGACAATGAGTATTGCAATTCCAGCGTGCACATTTGTAACAAACACCCATTTGCTTAGCTCTACGGTTCTTTGTATAGGTGCTTCTTCCAAAACCAGGCAGATGTGAAATAAAAGATTCAAAAGACTCACCTGCCAATCGGACCCGTGCTTCAATTACCCAACAAATATCATTAGGAACACCATGGATCGTTAGTAATCTCATCCGTTCTAAGCGAGCTTTGTAGACTTTCATCAGAGAGTTTTGAGGGAGAGAAGGAAATTTCTTGTGAAGTTTTGTGAGAACTTCTTCCATCCTGAAATGTCTTAATCTGCAAAAACTAAACACACAAAATTAAATCACACCAAATCACAATATATACACAAATTGCATGGGTTGCCTCCCTACTAGCGCTAAGTTTAAAGTCGTCAGCTAGACGTGACCTCTCGATCGTTAGGCTGGATCTGAAAGTGTGACACTTTCTTTTTGTCGCTCAAATGATTCTCCCCAATAGTGCTTGACACAATTATTTTTAACCTTGAAAATTTTGTTGGAGTCAGGATCATGTATCTCAACGGCTCTATCTGGTAAAACTTTGGTGATCACAAATGGACCTGACTACCATGATTTTGGCTTCCATGAGAAGAATTTCACCCTTGATTTGTTTAACAGTACCTTCTGCCCTGGTCCCAGTTGTATACGCACTAACTTCTCATCATGTCTCTTCTTGGCCTTTTCTTTGTACAATTTCGCATCCTCAAAAGGCTGATTGTGAAATTCCTCCAATTCGTTGAGCTGGTGGAACTTTTTCTCTTCTGTTGCTTGTAGTGCAAGAATTGGCTTTTTCAGTGCAAAATACGCTTTATCTTCAGGATCCACAGGCAATTGACATGTTTTAAGTTTGTCAGTAGAACTTTGCATTGCATTGGAGTTCTGAATGGTACTGTGTATCATATCAAGTCTGAAACATTCCTCATTCTTTTCATCATCTGGGAAATTCATGGCCTTGAAAACATTGAATGTTACCTCTTGGTATTATACCCTCATGTTTAATTCTCCTTTTTGTACATCAATAATGGTTCGACCTGTAGCCAAGAATGGTCTCCCGAGGATGATTGGCACGTCTGCGTCTTCCTCCATATCAAGGACAATAAAATCTGCTAGGAAAATTAATTTGTCAACCTTGACCAGCACATCCTCAACTACGCCTCTTGGAAATACGAGCATTCTATCAGCAATTTGTCGAGAGACTGAAGTTGGCATTGTTTCTCCAATCTGTAATTTCCTGAAAATAGAAAAAGGCATCAAGTTAACACTTGCACCTAAATCAAATAAAGCCCTACCAAAGTTATGTTCTCCTATGATGCAAGGAATGGTGAAACTGCCAGGATCTTTCAGCTTTGGGGGAAGTTTCCTCTGAATGATGGCGATGCATTCTTCTGTCAATGCTACTGTCTCGTAATCTCCCATTCTCCATTTTCGTGAAAGAATGTCTTTCATGAATTTTACATAACTGGGCATTTGTTCCAAGGCTTCTGCAAATGGAATGTTGATGTGCATCTTTTTGAACACCTCCAGGAAACGAGAAAACTGCTTGTCCAGTTTGTTTTTCTGAAGACGCTGAGGAAAAGGTGGAGGTTGAGTGATCTGTTCTTTTTCGTTTGCTTCTTTTTCCTCTATTTGTTGCTTTGTTTCTTTTGGAACTTCCTCAGCAGTTGTTTTGGCTCCAACATCTTTGTTGGTTTCAGTACCGCTTTTTAACATGATGACATGACATTGCTCATTTCCCATGTTCCTTGGATTTGGCTCAGTATTGCTGGGAAGGTTTTCTGGCGGTCTGTAACTTTGAGCATTGTCTAGTTGTCCGATTTGATTCTCCAGTGCTTTGATGGAAGCAGATTGGCTTTGAAATATAGCATCATACGCTGCTTGTTACTTTTTGAACATCTCTGCAATCCATTCTTTCATTTCTGGTTCTTTTTCAAACTCCTAGCTTTTGTTCTGTTGCTGGAATCCAGGTGGTGGAAAATTCTTTTGTCCTGAATTGTTGTTCCATGAAAATTGGGATGATTCCTCCACTCTGGGTTGTAGGTGTTGGAATATGGATTGTTCCCCTGTCTGTTGAAATTGTTGCAAAATTCACCATCTCTTCAAGTTGGTTCGGTTCTGGTGCTCCTCCATATGGTGAACTTGTGGATCCAGTGCTGAGAGTCTCCATGAATTTGTATATCTGATCCAGCTTGGCGTTGACTGCTGTATTGGCTCCACATTCATAAATTCATGCAATTCTTTGGTTCATGCTCCTTTCTGTTGGCCACAAGGAATTATTGTTGGCCATTTCTTCGATTAGGTCCCAGGCTTGATCTTCTCCTTTTGCCATTAAAGCTCCTCCAGCAGCAGCATCGATTGTGGTTCTCATCAGTCCAGAAAGTCCATTATAGAAGGTTTGGACTTGAAGCCATTTTGGAATCTCATGGTGAGGACATTTCCGGAGCAAATCTTTGTACCTTTCCCAAGCTTCGTAGAGAGTTTCTGAGTCTTGATGCACAAAGGATGTGATGTCATTCCTCAAATTTCCAGTTCTGGATGGTGGAAAGTACTTTGCAAGAAATTTGGTGGCTAAAGTGTTCCAAGTTGTGATGGAACCTGCTGGTCGTGAATGTAGCCAAGCTTTAGCTCTGTCTTTCAAGGAGTATGGGAAAATACGCAGTCTCATTGCTTCTTCCGCTTCTCGGTTGTAATTGAAAGTGCCGCAAACTTCCAGGAAGTTGCTGATGTGGGCATTAGGATCTTCAGTTGCATTCCCCCCAAACTGAACTGAATGCTGAATCATCTGAATGCATGTTTTGATGTCACCCGCATTTGCTGGTAAGTGTGGGACACAGAAACTGGACGACGCATGCTGTTCCGGGCTCGCAGCCCGGTTGGGAGTACGGAGTAGCCCGTGGGGGACTAAACCGGAGAATAATGGAGTCGCCACCCGGTGTGAACCAAGATAAAGATTTAAGGCCGCACTCACCCCTCGCAAGGGAAGACCTCAAACCGTTGGGTTCGGAATGGTCCCTTACTTATGCCACTTGTAATGAAATGATTTGTGCAATATTTTAACCAAGACTAAGCAAAATTTATTTCCAAGGAGTATTCTACTTTTAAGTTCACATGCACGAAAGTAATCACCATAACGACAAACATGCAATAGCACACGACAATCTCATGAACCTACTTCGATCATATAATGCGGAAAACAATGAACAGCCTAAACATAATGCAAATTCCAAACGCAAAATAAATGACTAATCATGCTTGAAAATGAACAACTAAATGGGCTAAATCATGCTTGAATACCATCTCATGAACAAATCAAATAAATAAATGTCGGAATACAAATGGTATGATTGATTACATGATACAAGAGAAATCACCTTAGAAACAATTATGCATGACATGTGATGAAAAGGACTCAGTTCAGTGTATGCGCATTCGTGTAGCGTTCGAAAATGCGTTCGAAAGGTAAACAGAAGGTTCGCGTTCGTATAGCGTTTGATAACACGTTCGAACGGGTCCAGACCTGATGCATGATAAAATAAAGGAAATACGTGCGCGTTCGAATAGCGTTTGTAAACGCGTTCGAATGGGAAACAAAAGGTTCGCGTTCGTGTAGCGTTCGAGAACGCGTTCGAACGGACTGAGACAGAAAACATGCGTTCATGCGACGTTCTGAAATAAGTTCGAACGGGGTTATAGCATTGACCTCCAAAATGCAGTAAACAATATGACACATTCATGAACGGATGAATAGATGACAGCTAATAAATAATAACGGGCTAAAAGGCGCGGCAAAGCATCGTGGTAAAGGATTTTAACCCCTTGAAACGGAGGACCTTTAATCTGACTTACTAAGCCCATGCGCTTTATCTCATCATTACACAAACAAATAACATGAAGAATTTAAATAACGGATAGTAAACAAATCAAGATAACATGAAATAAGATATGTGCCGTATACTCAAGTGGTACGTGGAGTTGTATCCCGAGTACAGATCATACTACCGTCCATTCGGAATTGGCTATGAAATTTATGTCTGGATTTCCATCCTATATACCACAAGAGGCGACACATTCCGTTTTATTCAAGGGCCATAACATACACCTTTCACAATACATGCATTTTCTATCTATTCAAGGGCCACAACATACACCATTTCGCAATACATGCATTTTCTATCTATTCAAATGCCACAACATGCATCACTCCACAATAATCATGTAGATAAGATTCAATAAACTGTAAAAATATGAATAAAAATGGATATGAAAAGTGCCCTCAGGTCTAACCTTTTAAAATCGTCTCTCAGACGTAGGGTACACGGTCGTCGGAAGGGTTAATGCTCCGCAACTCCTCTAGTTCACTGTTTTCCTTCGCTGTTTTGCCGTTTTGCTCGCTATTTTGGGTTGATTTTGCTACTGTTCTAAGGTCGATTTACTTGCTGGTTTTGGTCACTACTTTAAGATTGATTTTTGGACTGGTTTTTGGGCCTATTTGCTCACTGTTTTTGGGTCGGCTTGGACTGTTTTCGGGGTGTTTATGTACAGTTTCTGGTGGAGTTGTTAGGACTCGGTTTTAGGGTGCTTTGGCCACGTTGTTTGGAGGGTTTTTGGGCTAGTGTTTGTTGGCTGCTTGGTCGGTCAGAAGAGGACGTGAGTGAGAGCTGAACTATGTCTGGTGCATGTAGAATACGAAGGCAGTTTGAAGGTAGTTTAACATGGCGGTTTGAATGCAATTAGGGGCTCGTTTTGGTCGATGATTAGGAGGGTGTATTTCACGGTTTGGTTGTGAGGTAATGAAGGGCTTACGTGAGTGGAGTGTTTGTTGCGTGAGTGATCGTTGAGGGGGACATATGTGAGGACTATGTGAGTGGCTTGTGTAAAGAGGGCCGGTGAGTGGGCAATGGTGTGTGGAGTGTTGAAGGGTACATGTTGAAGGCTAGTGAGTGGGCAATTGCGTTGATTGTGAAGAGGCAGAAGGGCGCATTGTGGCTTTAAGGGTTTATTATTTTGTTGTTTTGCCGTCCGTGTGAGAGTGAATCCGAGAGGGGCTGATCCCGTGTGCTTATGGGGATTGTTGTCTTTGTATTGACGAGGGGCTGCTGGCTTTGGCATGAAGGCTGTTGGTTGCGTCTGTGAGTGGAAGAGAGGCAAGAGACGTGTGGTTTTTGAGAAGCTGAGAGAGGGCCGAGAGAAGAAGGAAGGGGCTGGGTGTTTGTATTAGGGTTTCTTTGTTTTACTGTTTTTTGTTTGTGCCGTGAATGAGAGAGGAGGCGGTCATATGGTTGGATTTGTGCTATTTTTATAGAGGGAGGGAATGAATTAGGGTTTGCATGGTTTTTGAATGGAAACAAAATCAATTATTGATGCATGTGTGGTATTTGATTTGAATAGTTTAGGCAAGGATATTTATTTATTTGGTGGGAATTATATTAAATTGGTAGGTGATTTTTAAATTGGATATGATTTAGTTTAATTTAGGTAGGGATATATTTAGATTAGGAATTTAATTTGTTGATTGATTTCAATTTAATTGGTTTTAATTTTAATTTCATTTCAATTTTAATTTTAATTTTAATTTGTGACATGTATTTTAAATATTTTAATTATTTTTGGATTGGGCTTGGGTGAGATGGGCTAATTGGGCTTGGGTGTGAGGCTAGCAGCAAAACCAGAAATATCGACGCCGTTCGAACGCTGATTCAAACGCTACATGAACGCCCGTAATCTGTTTGACGTTCGAACGTGGTCACGAACGCAGCACGAACAAAAACAGTGAACTTGTGAAATGAACCTGATGACATACTTATTCTGAATTTCCCCTTCCGACGTCCGTTTCCCACGACTTCTGTGACATAAAAGGTAGTGCCTCTAAACGAGACTCATCATAGGGACTTATATGCAAAAATGCAGTGCCTACAGTCGCCCCCACTTTGATGGGACTTGTGTAATGTGTAATAGTGACAATCTTATCAAAGTTATCCAATGCATTTTTACTTACCTGGCTCGCCAGCTGCCACTTGACTTGCCATGTGTTGAGTTGAGTTGATTTGGTGGTGAGGTGCTGCGACCCCTGGTTCATTCCTGAACCATGCTCCATTTTTGGAGCGCCATTTTTGGCATATGTTGTGTGTGCTCCATTTTGGAGCGCCATTTTCGGTATCTGTTGTGTGTGCTCCATTTTGGAACGCCATTTTCGGCATTTGCTGTGTGTGCTCCATTTTGGAGCATCATTTTCGGCATTTGTTGTGTGTGCTCCATTTCGGAGCGCCATTTTCGGCATTTGCTGTGTGTGCTCCATTTTGGAACGCCATTTTCGACATTTGCTGTGTGTGCTCCATTTTGGAACGCCATTTTTAGTATTTGCTGTGTGTGCTCCATTTTGGAACGCCATTTTCGGCCTTTGCTGTGTGTGCTCCATTTTGGAATGCCATTTTCGGCCTCTGTTGTGGTAGCGGTCCATTTTTGAACCATGATGTCCGAGAATGTGGCTCATTTTTGAGCTGTTACTTGATGAGGTGGTCTTTGTCGCTACAATCCTGCGAATACAAAATAAAAAATTGTATGCATATGATATGTATGCATGTATGTATGTATGGATGCATGATGATGATGTGGGCCTCACCCCCCAAACCGATACCGATGTGGGCCTTGCCCCTAAACTGACACTGATGTGGGCCTCGCCCCCAACTGATACTGATATGGACCTCGCCCCTAAACTGATACTGATGTGGGCCTCGACCCTTGGGACTCATCCCCAAACTGATACTGATGTGGGCCTCGGCCCTGGGACTCATCCCCAAACTGATACTAATGTAGGCCTCGGCCTTGGGACTCATCCCCAAACTGATGCTGATGTGGGCCTCGGCCCTAACTGATACTGACATGGGCCTCGCCCCCAGACTGATACTGATATGGGCCTCGCCCCAAGCTGATACTAATATGGGCCTCGCCCCCAAACTGATGCGGATGTGGGCCTCGCCCCTAAACTGAAACCGATGTGGGCCTCGACCCTCGGGACTCATCCCCAAACTGATACTGATGTGGGCCTCGGCCCTGTGACTCATCCCCAAATTGATACTAATGTAGGCCTCGGCCCTGTGACTCATCCCTAAACTGATGCTGATGTGGGCCTCGGCCCTAACTGATACTGACATGGGCCTCACCCCCAGACTGATACTGATATGGGCCTCGCCCTAAGCTGATACTGATGTAGGCCTCGCCCCCAACTGATACTGATATGGGCCTCGCCCCCAGACTGATACTGATATGGGCCTCCCCTCGCCCCAACCGATACTGATATGGGCCTCGCCCCAACTGGTACTGATATGGGCCTCGCCCCCAACTGATACTGATATGGGCCTCGCCCCAACTGATACTGATATTGGTCTCACCCCTAACTGATACTCATAGGGGCCTCGCCCCAACTGATACTGATGTGGGCCTCGCCCCCTAACTGATACTGATATGGGCCTCGCCCTAAGCTGATACTGATATGGGCCTCGCCCTCAGACTGATACTGATATGGGCCTCGCCCCAAACTGATACTGATATTGGCCTCGCCCCTGTGATTCATTCCTGAAGACTGTTGACATTGTACTGTTGCTGCTTCTGGTTGGCTTACATTTGACGCTCTCTCTTTTTCTCTTTTGGAACCTGTTATTACAAAACAGAACAAACACAAAAAGGATGCAAATATGTTACGTGTATGCATGCATGCATGATTGAGTTTCCTATCCCGTTGGGTTAGGTCTTCTGCCGGTACTCTTGGTGGCTGCTCGGTCTTTTGACAAGTCTGCCCTCTTCCCTAACCAACGGGTATCTATGATGGCTTTCAAGACAAAATGGGGTTAACATGGTGCATGTATGCATGAGGTGCATGTGATGCATGAGATGCATGCGATACAAGAAATATATCAACTCATTAAAATTTTCACACAAGTCGGCCCATCATCATTTTAGAAGCTTTTGGGCTAACTGTCATTGGAGTGAACTCGTCCCAGTTTAAATGGCTCAACATGTTCACATCTCATGGCAAGAATTCGAACCTTATCCAAATGATAATGTTCCTAAACACAAACATATAATGGCCCATTGGCGTTTTAGAAGCTTTTGGCCCAATCATCATAAGATATGTTCTCGTCCCAGTTTAAATGGCCCAACAAGCCCATACCTCAGGACAAAAGGTCCGAATGGATCCAAACGACCATGTTCCCAAACACAAGCACAAGTAAATAATTCTTATAAGTTCTACGACTACGGTTCACATGCGGGTTTACAGAGGTGTGGACAAAGGCTCTCGCTGACGAAGGATTACCCACAACTAGGTCTCCCCACTCAAGGGTTCGAGCGACCAAGTGAGCGCTCCTTTTTTATACACTAAGGTACGTGCCAACGAGCTATGGTGTGTGACTGACTGTCAAATGGACTTCCCGTTGTAGATTCCCCAGAGGGAGGGTGGAGCGAGGCTCTCTTAAGTACCCTAGCCTCTTAGGCTCTTATCGCTTGGTGACAGGAATAAATAACAGGTCCTCCAAATTAGTCCATCACAATAGGCTACGAGTAAATGATTATCTAGGTGCCTTCACAGCTTTTCCTTATAGAAAGGTAGTGAATGAAGGAAGACACCAAACCATTACCCAACCTTAAAAGTTCCTTTGATTAAACCCTTTTAACCCACAATAGACACGGTTAATTAAAGCACAAATCATAATATACAAGACATTATTTCGGGGCCGATTCTCTATCCCCAGTGGAGTCGCCAGACTTTGGGACATAGAAACTGGACGACGCATGATGTTCCAGGCTAGCAGCCCGGTTGGAGTACGGAGTAGCCCGCGAGGGACTAAACCGGAGAATAATGGAGTCGCCACCCGGTGTGAACCGGGACAAAGATTTAAGGCCGCACTCACCCTTCGCAAGGGAAGACCTCAAACCGTTGGGTTCGGAATGGTCCCTTACTTATGCCACTTGTAATGAAATGATTTGTGCAATAATTTAACCAAGACAAAGCAACATTTATTTCCAAGGACTATTCTACTTTTAAGTTCACATGCACGAAAGTAATCATCATAACGGCAAACATGCAATAGCACACGACAATCTCATGAACATACCCTCATCATATAATGCGAAAACAACGAACAACCTAAACATAATGCAAATTCCAAACGAAAAATAAATGACTAATCATGCTTGAAAATGAACAACTAAATGGGCTAAATCATGCTTGAATACCATCTCATGAACACATCAAATAAATAAATGTAGGAATACAAATGGTATGATTGATTACATGATACAAGAGAAATCACCTAAGAAACAATTATGCATGACATGTGATGAAAAGGACTCAGTTCAGTGTATGCGCGTTCGTGTAACGTTCGAAAACGCGTTCGAACGGTAAACATAAGGTTCGCGTTCGTATAGCGTTTGATAACGCATTCGAACGGGTCCAGACCTGATGCATGATAAAACAAATGAAATACGTGCGCGTTCGAATAGCGTTTGTAAACGCGTTCGAATGGGAAACAGAAGGTTCGCGTTCGTGTAGCGTTCGAGAACCGTTCGAACGGACTGAGACAGAAAACATGCGTTTGTGCGGTGTTCTGAAACGCGTTCGAACGGGGTTACAGCAGTGACCTCCAAAATACAGTAAACAATATGACACATTCATTAACGGATGAATAGATGACACCTAATAAATAATAACGGGCTAAAAGGCGCGGCAAAGCATCGTGGTAAAGGATTTTAACCCCTCGAAACGGAGGACCTTTAATCCGACTTACTAAGCCATGCGCTTTATCTCATCATTACACAAACAAATAACATGCAGAATTTAAATAACGGATAGTAAACAAATCATGATAACATGAAAAAAGATATGTGCCGTATACTCAAGTGGTACGTGGAGTTGTATCCCGACTACAGATCATACTACCGTCCATTCGGAATCGGCTATGAAATTATGTCCGGATTTCCATCCTATATACCACAAGAGGCGACACATTCCGTTTTATTCAAGGGCCACAACATACACCATTTCACAATACATGCATTTTCTATCTATTCAAGGGCTACAACATACAATATTTCGCAATACATGCATTTTCTATCTATTCAAAGGCCACAACATGCATCACTCCACAATAATCAGAAAATAAGATTCAATAAACAGTAAAAATACGAATAAAAATGGATGTAAAAAGTGCCCTCAGGTCTAACCTTTGAAAATCGTCTCTCGGACGTACGGTACACGGTCGTCGGAAGGGTTGATGCTCCGCAACTCCTCCGGTTCGGTTGTGGTACAAGTTGTTGCATATTGTGATGGTATATATGATCCGCTGACCTATCGTAGTGCAATGGAAGATACTGATAAAGAGGAATAGCTCAAAGCCATGAACCTCGAGATGAAGTCTATGTACTCTAACTCAGTCTGGGAACTTGTAGACCAACCTGATGGGGTAAAACCCATAGGTTGTAAGTGGATCTACAAGAGAAAAATAGGAATATATGGGAAAGTATAGACTTTCAAGGCTAGGCTAGTGGCAAAGGGTTATACCCAGAAAAAGGGAGTTTACTATGAAGAAACTTTCTCTCCAGTAGCCATGCTTAAATCCATCAGGATTCTTCTTTCCATTACCGCATATAACGACTATGAGATTTGGCAAATGGACGTCAAGACTACATTCTTGAATGGCAATCTTGATGAGAGTATCTATACAGTACAACCAGAGAGGTCCATTACCCAAGGTCAAGAGCGAAAGGTTTGCAAGTTGCAAAGGTCCATTTATGGACTTAAGCAAGCATCTAGATCTTGGAACATAAGGTTTGATATTACGATCAAGTCTTATAACTTTGAGCAGAACATCGATGAGCCTTGTGTCTACAAGTGCATCATTGATGGTAAGGTGGTTTTCCTTGTGTTATACGTTGATGATATTTTACTTATTGGGAATGATGTAAAGATATTATTGGACGTGAAAATCTGGCTAGCTAACCAATTCCAAATGAAAGATTTGGGAGATGCAAGTTATGTTATTTGGGATCCATATTATTCGGTATCGCAAGAAACGACTGTTAGTAATGTCTCAAGCATCCTATAGATAATATACTTGTGCGATTTGGTATGCAGAATTCCAAGAAAGGTAATTTACTTTTCAGGCATGGAATTCATTTGTCTAAGGAACAGTCTCATAAGACACCTCAAGGAATTGAGGAGATGAGACATATACCATAAGCTTCAGTAGTTGGAAGTCTTATGTATGTTATGTTATGCACGAGACCGGACATCTTTTTTACAGTGGGAGTGGTCAGTAGGTTTCAATCCAATCCATGATTAGATCATTGGGTAGCGGTGAAATGTTTTCTCAAGTATCTTCGGAGAATGAGAAATTATATGCTTGTATATACAAGTTAGGATATGATTCTGAGAGGATATACAGACTCTGATTTTCAGACGGATGTCGATTCTAGGAAATCAATATCTGGATCAGTGTTCACCCTAGGTGGTGGGGCTATAGTATGGAGGAACATTAAGCAATCTTGTATCGCTGACTCCACTATGGAGGTTGAATATGTAGCAGCTAAGGAAACAGTCTGGCTTTGTAAATTCTTGGCATATCTGGAAGTTGTTCTAGATATGGATAAACCACGCACACTTTATTGCGATAATAGTGATGCAGTGGCGAACTCCAAAGAACCAAGAAGCCACAAGAGGGGTAAGCATATTGAGAGGAAATATCACCTCATCAGAGAGATAGTCCATAGAGGAGATGTCGCTGTCACGCAGATTCCATCTGCAGCCAACCTGGATGATCCGTTTACAAAAACCTTATCGGCTAAGGTTTTGAAGGTCACTTAAAGGGTTTAGGATTACATGACATGTCTCATTTGCTCTAGTCCAAATGGGAGATTTTTATGATTTATGTCCTAAAGCTTCATGTATTGTAAAACAGAATTGATTATTGTAATAATAATAAATGAATTATTCATTTATCAAAGTTGTTTGATTTATATCGCATATTGTCTAATTGTCTTGTTTACCTTGAATACTATTGTACCTTCAGACTTAGTGTATGTTTGATGCATAAAATGATTTAAGTCTGAAGTTAGTAATCTAAATAGTCCGTAGAGAGCAAACAAAGAGAGTACTTTATTTGTGGTTTATCTATAGATGCGGTCCATTCTATATTATATGATGACCTTGATCCGGGATCGTTCATGTAGTGACATGGAATGAAGGCACCTTGTATGATGAGATCATATAGTTCTGGACTCAGATAAATACGAATTTCTTTTAATATCCGTTAACCGAAGAAATTCATTTTATCTAATAGATGGTCGTAATGGATTCGATCTTAATCCTGAGTGTACTACGAACTCCTGCATGACAGGCTATGTCTTTCATTTACTTTGGTGAAAGGGGGTTGCATTCTCGGCCAATAACTACGTATTTTGGGGATATGGTTTGGTGTATAGCTGGGAACATTTTACATAGATATGGAATTCACTCATTCTTCTGAGAAGCAGAAGCAGAAGAATATCCTTTTAAGAGTTGATTCGACACTTAAATAATTTGAGCGCTCAACTTTTCTATTACGAATAGAAAGTTTTATATTCATAATTTTTATGAATTAATTGTCCATTATAGAATCAATAGTGTTTAAGAGACAATATTTAGAAGGGTTAACGGACTTTTGACCCGGCTCTATTTATGAGATATTCGTGAAGGGCTATATCCATATGTAATGACTATATCGATGGACATCGAAATTGTTCGGTTTATTTTATCCATCTGCGGTAACGAGAGTTCAACTTCGAGTTTTTAGTGGAATAACGCGGAGTTAATAATTTGTAATATTTGATTAAAGAGTTTAATTAATATTTCGAAATTATTGGAGCTGGGAACCGTAGGTCCATTTGGTCCCCGTGCTAGCTCGATTAACTATAGCAAACCTAATATAATGAGATTGTCTAATAATATGCTCACATTATATTTATATATTATTAATAAGATTAATAATATTTATTATCACAAATGAAAAACTATGTTAAATTAGTTTAACTTAATGTTTTTTAAAATTCTTTGATTATGAGATAATCAAGTCTTGATTATGAGATAGTCAAGTTAGTAATAATTATGATATAATTACTACAATATAATTGAAGGTAATTTAATCATTATTGAGATAGTGATTTTTATTTACCTTGGAGACAAATCCATATGGCTTGCCATGCTCTCCAATTTATTATGTCTATTAGGTGGCTTGTATATACCTAATAGTTTTGTAATTAGCTAATCCATTTTTATGCTTTGGTATGGCCTCCACATTTATGTGTTTGCCATTGAAAGAAAGCATTGGATGCTTAATGACAAAGTCATTGTCTTTAACTTATCATTTCTTATGTTTTGGTATGGCATTAACATTTTTGTGTTGGCCATTGCAAGAAAGCATTAGATGCTTAATGACAAGGTTAGTTGGCTTGTGTAAGAGAATATAATCTCTACCGTTTCTCTCACTTCTAAGGTTAACATTTTACATTCATTCACACAAGTATTGTGAGAAAGAAAATGAGAGAAAATAGAGAGAGTTCAAGCATTCACAAGTGTTGTGAGAGAGTTTGAAAATTCCAAAAGCCAAACACCATTGTGACATCTTATTTCTCTAAATTTTTTAGAGATTTGATCTTTGTGAGTGAAGCCCACACTTTGGTTTGTTGGTTTCGAGTCATAGTTCGGAAGATCGAGTGGTTGATCCAAGCGTTGGACATCAAATGATTGATTTCAGCTACTACAAGAAAGAGAGAAGACAAAGAAAATTTTTAAGATCCATACCGGAGTCAGTGCCACCACAAGCAACTTCTGCCGTGCTAAGGAAAGTCGTTTCCTACAATTAGACCACCTTTTTTAGCTTCTTTGTTTCTAGAAATAGCATTGTAAATGCTTCTGATTCCCGTACTATTTGGCGGGTATCTTTCTTTTAAAACACTAAGAATTTCTCGAAGTGCGGTGTTGTTGGCCATATCGAGCACAAATTATTTCTCTAATGGTTTTAGCCTAGACGAATACTCATGACCATCAAGATATTCTGCTACTTGATGGTTATGGAAACCATATGTAACCTTTAATCCTCACATAACACCGTCTGTAGGTATTGGTATACCTCGCAGCTCAAATAGGCATTCATTTTTTTTCCCATTATTCGTTACTATGGATTGACCTTCAACAAGATACTCCTCTTTCACACATAAGATGACAATTTGGCAGTTTCCCGCCTTTCAATTAGCATAATTTTTAATCACTATCACAATATTATTTTCTTGACCAACTCTTTTCGCCAAATTTATCATATCTTATCTACTTTCAAATATCTAAATAAAAAAGATAAGGAAGATGTATAAATAAAAAATATACATAATTTCTCTACTTTAAATTAAATAACGAATATATATAATACAACGATAATAACAAACCTGGCCTATAGTAAATTCGGTTGTATAATATCGACTATTGTTGGAGATGTTTTCCCCACTTAAATGTAACGACCGGTAGTTCTTACTACTGTATTCAATTGTACTGTTTCCAAATGGATGAATGTACATAGAATAAATTATTTTGAGATTATATATACTCATGAGATGACTTTGGGGACAATCGGTAAATTTCTCGAAGTCAAGGGACGAGACTGTACGGATAGCCCGTGATATTTAGGGCGTAACTTTTTCATATGAAATCGGATTTTTATGAATTTCATATTATCAGAAAGCTGAGATCGAGATCTACAACCTCTGCGTTGAATATTTTCCCAAATTCGGAACAGAAGTTGGTCCGAAATGCAAGTTAAAATTTGGATGAATAATAATTTCGGGGGTTAAATAGAGAAATCTCAAATTTTCTAGAATTTCTACACTTTTCCCAAATTTCCAAATATCAAACACCCCCCACATATATAAAGGGCTTACTATTCACAAATCTCAAAATTTGAAAGAAAAAAAACGTTTAGAGAGAAGGAAAAAGAAGAGAAGAAGGAGAAGAAAGAAGGAGAAGAAGAAGAAGAAGAAGAAAAGAAAAGAGAGAGAAAGAAAAGAAGAAGAAGAATGATAAAGAAGTAAGAAACAAAGAACGGAGGAGCTTGGCAACCATGGAGATTTGGAAAATCAAGAGGAAAATGTGAGAAACCCATAACCCAAATTTTACTTAAATGATAAGTTTGATGATTTGATGCTTGTGTTGGGTTGTGAACATGGACATGATGATGATGTTGTATGATTTTTTTTTTTGTTTTGAAACAATGGAAATATTGATAAAACCCAATTTGTTAAGTTTGGGTATGATTTGATAAAGTGTGTAATATGAATTAGAAATTGAATTATTGATAAATTGGAGGTTTGATGTATGATAAATTGAGTGTATGATGATGTATTATGTATTGGTATTTAGTATGGAAGCGTTGGAAAGGAGTAAAGTTGGATGATTTGAGCTTTGGATGAGTTTGGAGAAGCAAAATAGAATCCTGGAAACCCAGGTCGCGTCGCGACGCAAGAAGGACTGCGCGTCGCGACGTAAGAGGAAAATGGTGCAAAGGTTTGCATCGCGACGCGAGACACAAAATTTTCCCAAAAATCAGTTTTAAACCCCCAGTTCCACCCTAGAGCGTTAGAGACCACCCTTGGGGTCTCGTATCAATTCATATACATATCTTGCATCAAAATATGATTGTGATATGCCTCGTAGGTAAAACCTATTAACGTATCATTAAGCTTAGTTAGATATCAGGTTTTATTTACTATATATATATACTAATCAAGTTCATGATCCTAGATTATCCTCAGGAATCACAACTCTCTTCGACAATGGATACAGTACGAGCCAGATTCCAAAACTGTGAGTGGACACCTCTTTCTTTAAGTTGATTTTATTTATTGATTTACTTGTTCTTTATAAATTCAGATTTACTTTCCCAGCACATAGGGCGTTAGCCTTTATTTATTTACAGTCATTTTTCAGATGATAGTGATTTAGAAAAGAGAAGTTTTTCAAACCTGAGTTTTATATTTTCCGGGGCATGAGGTAAAAACTCACCCCAGTATGTAACTTGAGACAGCTTAGAATTGACGGAAAGAGACATGTGCACATGTAGAGGATTAGGGGGATGGCGATACGTAACACCCCTAGATCTCAGTTTCAGAGCCAGGATGACGACATAGGTTCGTGTACCTGGACTCTAGTTTAGAGCTTGGGTGGTAGCATAGATCCGTACCCCAGTTCTAGTTTGTGGCTTAGGGGACGATGATACGTAACGTCCCAAGACCACCAGTTTCAGAGACAGTAGTGGCATGCTTTGGGGGACGATGATATGTAATGCCCTAAAGTCATGAATTTGCACTGCTGGCTACAGTTAAGCATATATGGGGACGGCGATATGTAACGCCCTCATACGTCAAGTTTTTCAGACAGAGACACAGATTTCAGAAAGAGTTTTCAGTCTTCAGTTACAGTTTTCAAAAGAGATTTTAGAAAAGAAAGTTTCCCGAAACATCAGTTTTATAAGAGATTTTAGAAAGAAGTTCAGAGTTTTAAAACATAAACCAGTTTTCTTATAAAGCTATTCTATGAGCTTTCAGATTTAGAATCTAATGTTTTTATAACATTTTTTCATTTTTAGTCCACTCACTTAAATTGTACGACGATCTAACCCCCACTCCCAGTGTCTGTTTTGCAGGTATTCCGGGAGGATGAGCTCGAAAGGACGGATATTGATGCAGTCACTAGTGGGTCTGAGTCCACCAGTCGAGTCAGAAATAAAGCAAGAGTCGAGTCTGAGTCAAGTAATAGTCTTGTACTAGTATTTGAGATATGTGTCTTTATGTATAAAGTTATTAAATTTAAATTGTAGGCCAAGTTGTAAGATTGGGCCACGGTCCCATATATATATATATATTTATTAAAGTAAAAAGCGTATAGTTGTATGGAA
The DNA here is from genome assembly GCA_019454045.1 of Zanthoxylum bungeanum. Lineage (NCBI taxonomy): Eukaryota > Viridiplantae > Streptophyta > Magnoliopsida > Sapindales > Rutaceae > Zanthoxylum > Zanthoxylum bungeanum. Next base: position 59,874 of record SKCR01008550.1, read on the forward strand.
GATCAGAGTCAGAGGCTTATGGGGTTAGTGTGATCTATCCCATACGGTGACATCTCCCAGATCGGGGATGTTACAAAGATAGTATCAGAGCATGATCTAGGGAGTCAGTGACTGCAGTGGGCAGAGTGATGGAGTCTGGTATACGCTGTATGTCCGGGATACTCGTATGCAAGACACTACCTCTCCAGTATCCGATCCTCGAGTACGTCCTCAAAGATCTATAGATAGGTTAGTGAGCCTTTCTAAACAAATCGAATAGTATTCTTTACAAAAATAATCATACTCTAGATCCAAGATTAAGAATCTCCTCGAAGTTAGTTAGCATACTCTCGGAAGAAGAGACAAGCTATGAAACGAGACAGTAGAATTGTAAGAAAAGTTATCGAGGAAGTGAGAAAGGAAAACTATAAGAAAGTATAGAATGATGCATAAGAGCATAAGTAGCCAAAGATAAAGAATAACAAAGAGATGGAATAATGCATAGAGATTTTGAAGAAATCTACCCAGGAATTTACAAGAGCATAGAAAGCCCGAACGAGTAAGAGAGAGTACCTAGAAGTAAGATCCCTTCCCTCATCAAAACACTTCTTCAACCCAAACCAGTAGTCTTCAAGTACTTCCTATATATATTAAAGTCCCATAAGTACCCACCCAGGAAAATAGGAAGAGAAAGAAAAAGTTAGGGAGCAGAGTAAGATACAAAAGACAGATATCTAAACAATTGCGAGTAAATAGAGATAGAGGAATATAAACAGATAAGAAATGCTGAAATCTGTAGTAACAAGAATTAGAGACACATAGTTAAGTAATAAAGGAAGATACCAGAGACTGTAGTAAGGAGGAGTGTAGCAGGATTAGACCATAATAGAATACTGAGTAAATCTAAGCAATTTTCCTTTCCTTCAAACGAGATTCCTTTCCTCCTCATAAAATCTTCCAAGTTGATCTAATAACGCTCGAGTACCTCGAATAGATTACAAGCTCCCCGAGTAACTGAAAGCAATCATAAGACAGAAAAAACTAGAAATCAGGATTTTTGTGAAGGATTCTGATGGATGAAAATGCTATAAGGTCCTGACCTACTTAGATCTTATCCCTCTGTGATGTCAGACAAGGAAGTTGTCCTGATGGAATCTCGCTCATACCTACCTTACATGAGCAACAGACTCTACCAGGGCACGAAGTACCAGAATAAGGACACCGAAACTAATCAAAGCATGAGATGATTGTCCTAGTCCCCACCAGTATATATACAGACGACTGTAAGGAACCCATAGGGAGATCATCTTAGAAAAGGAAGACCTTGGAAGGTAAACCACCTAGAAAAAGAGCAAGTAAGTTTTCAAGGATATAAATAAGAAAACCTAATATAGTCTAAAGATCAAGGCAAAGCAGCGCGACGTTTGTAAGACTAATAGAAGTCTATAAGATGGAGAAAATGCAGTAAAACCCATAAAACAATTCAAGAAAGTAGGAATTCGTGAGTGTATACAAGCATAAACCCGAGATATTGGAAGTATTTAGGAATGCCAAGAGTACTAGTATGGACAATAGAACAAAGTGCCCGGTCGAGGTTTATAATAAGAATAGAAAGTAGAGACCTAAGAAAATAAATGGAAGAATGAACCACCGCTAGCCTTAGTACCAAGAAATAGAGCAAGGAAATAGATTAAACAATGGTAAGAAGAACGCGAGGGAGTAATAAGGAAATTCAGTATATTTAGGCACAGAGATAACCTATCGAGAAAAATAGTAAAGTAAAGAATCGATGATAGTCGTGGAACCCTAGAGCATAGTAAAGAAAAAAATCAGTAAAAGAGAACATTTGATAGATTAGACAATTCATGGGATGGCTCGATAACTAAGTCAAGGAATCCAAAGAATTATAGACCAGAATTATAAGATAGGAAGGTTCAACGTTACAATAAGTTGATCTAAGTGCGGAAACCTTCGTAGAAACAAGGAAACCCTCAAGGAAGTAAAGATATTAGAAGTACAAAAGATCATGGAGAACGATTTGTAGGAGCATAGTGAACAACTTATAAAAAACTTCATGGTATTAGGAAGAAAATATTTTAGGAAAGTAGTGTATGGATCAAGATTTAGTAAAAGATGACCTTAGTAGTTGAATAAATAGAGTTTTCAAGGGGTGTAAAGAAGTAAGGAGTTGAAGAAATAAGATAAGAAAGTAACCTTTGTAGCAGAATGAGCTCCTTAGGAAAGATAGCAAAGAGATTATAGTAGCATCTAGAGAAATAACATAGCAACCGCAGAAATTAATTAATGTAAATGACCAGGAGCAGAAGGAAAGAAAGAAAAGGCAAGCCAGATAAGTTCTATCAATAATACCCCGTATAGGAAAAGACACCAGACACGTATGCACGAGAGTCCTAAGCAAGAAGTAAGTGTCACGAATCACCGTAACAGAAGAGCTTCAAAACAAGTTCCCACCCTCCCAACCCTCGATCAACACCAGTAACAAAGATGGACCTACAGTGTAACTTTAAGATACTCCAGAAGTAAGCATAAGTATAATGATAAATGATTGAAACACAAGATTCTTACTAACAACAACAAAACATAATAAAAAGAAAGAAAGAGATAGCCTAAGTAAGAGATATAAAGAGGAGCTATTGGATAAGGCAACAAAGAGAAGAAATACTAGTTAAGCATAGGATAAAAAGGTAAAAAGACAGCGTTAAGAAAACCAAGGACATATAAGAACAAATATCCTTTGAGTAAGGGAAAAGAGATATAGCCCATAGCAGTTTCAGTTGTAGAACGAAGTGGAAGAGTAAATAAAAAGGTTAGATGACTCAAGTATTGAAAGTGAAATTATCTAGGCGCATCAACAAATAGAAGAGGAAATACTAATTAAGTATTGATAAAAATGTAGTATGGTATAGAATCGAGAAAATAAGTTTACTATAGTATGGAAGACATTAAAGAGAAGGTATTTTAGCATGTAATCAAGTATAGAAGATGAGTAAACATAAAAGAATAGTAAAGAAAGACAAAAGACATGAGACTTTCAGATGTAGTTTAATAATGAAATAAGAGTGGGTGATAGCCCTGAGTAAAAGAATCAGAAAGGAAGTCATTCAGATGGAGCAGTGCAAAATGAAGAAGTAGGCAAGTAACGACCGAGATTCTAAGGAGTCAATGTAAAGAAGAATGACATTTCCTCAGGACAGAAGACAGAGACATAGATCAGGAAAATTCTCAGTAGATAGTAGAATAAAGCTGAGAATGAAAAGAGTACTAAGAAAAGAAAGAGAGTGAAGCTGTGAAGGTGCGACAACAGAAGTAAATGAGTACCTAGTAGGTAAAGAAAAAATGTGTAACTACAAGGTTTCATGGTATCGAAATCCAACTAAAGACCATTTACGTGTTAGTTCACGTAAGCCATATTAGTACCCAGCCCTAGTCTAAGTTGACCAAACCACTACGGGTTTGGGACGACTTTAGCCACGAGTATGGGTGGTTTGGTAGATTAGTATCATAGTACGAAAACGAAGAAATACGTTAGTGCGAAGCTGTAATTATCATAGAAAATGAATCCTCGAGCTACAGAATATTAGCAAGAGAATGTGAGAAACAACTCTTGAAAGCAAAATATGGAAGAATATAAGCTCTAACCATAACCAAATTGAGATGGACCACTAGGAAATTGTCCAGAAGTAACACTTTAGGTGCAAGTGGCGTCGACCGACAATATCAGTAAGTTAGAAAACCCCAAGCCCCCTTAGAAAGCAGCAGAAATTTTGGGTACTTGAAGAGAGAATCTCATAAACTATTGAAGGTTGCAATGAGTGTATAGAAAGTTAATAGCTAAGTGATGAGAAAGAATATTAAGATCAAGTTGGACAAGTAGAGCAAAAGAATATTGAGCACAACTAAAGGTTCAGAAGAAAAACAGTAGTAAAAGATATTCAGCAGGGGTCTTATGAATGAGAATTTAAAAAAGGGAAAAGAGGAAGATCAAGTAATTAGCTAAGACTGGAGCCAAGAAGATAAATGTAGTAGAACCGTAAGTTAGACACCAGAATAGATTCGAGGACGAATCATATTTAAGGGGGGGAGAATTTGTAACGACTAATAGTTTTTACTACTGTATTCAATTGTACTGTTACGAAAGGGACGAAGGTACATAGCATAAATTATTTTGAGATTCATATATACTGATGAGATGACTTTGGGGATAATCGGTAAATTTCTCGAAGTCCCGGGAAGAGACTGTACAGTGTTCCATTTGGACAGCCTGTGGTATTTAGGGAATAACTTTTTCATATGAACTCGGATTTTTATGAATTTTATACTTTCGGAAATATGAGATCGAGATCTCCAACTTCTGCGTTGAACATTTTCCCAAATTCGGACCAGAAGTTGGTAAAAAATGTAAGTCAAAATTCGAATAAATAGTGACTTCAGGGTTAAATAGAGAAATCTCAAATTTTCTAGACTTTTCTACACTTTTACCCAACTTTCCAAATATCAAACACCCCCCTACTATATAAAGGGCTTACTATTCACAAATCTCAAATTTTGGAAACAAAAAAAGAAAGAAAGAACGTGAAGAGAGAAGGAAAAAGAAGAGAAGAAGAAGAAGAAGAAAGAGGAAGGAGGAAGAAGAAGAAAAGAAGGGGAAAGAAAGAAAAGAAGAAAAAAAGAAGGATAAAGAAGTAAGAAATAAAGAATGGAGGAGCTTGGAAACCATGGAGATTTGGGAAATCAAGAGGAAGCTGTGAGAAACCCATAACCCAAATTTTACTTAAATGATAAGTTTGATGATTTGATGATTGTGTTGGGTTGTGAACATGGACATGATGATGATTGTATGAATTTTTTTGTTTTGAAACAATGGAAATATTGATAAACCCCAATTTGTTAAAGTTGGGTATGATTTGATAAAGTGTGTAATATGGATTAGAAATTGAATTATCGATAAATTGAAGGTTTGATGTATGATAAATTGAGTGTATGATGATATATTGTGTATTGGTTTTTAGTATGGAAGTGTTGGAATGGAGTAAGGTTGGATGTTTTGAGCTTTGGATGAGTCTGGAGAAGCAAAACAGAATCCTGAAAACCCAGTCGCGTCGCGACGCAAGAAGGACTGCGCATCATAATGCAAGAGGAAAATGGTGACTGGAATTTGGGTATTGCGCGTCGTGACGTGCAAAGGTTTGTGTCGCGACGCAAGACACATAATTTTCCCAAAAACCAGTTTTAAACCCTCAGTTCCACCCTAGCGCGTTAGAGACCACCCTTGGGGTCTTGTATCAATTCATATACATATCTTACATCAAAATATGATTGTGATAAGCCTCGTAGGTAAAACCTATTAACGTATCGTTATACACTAATCAAGTTCATGATCCTAGATTATCCTCAGGAATCGCAACTCTCTTCGACAATGGATCCAGTACTAGTCAGATTCCTAAACTTTGAGTGGACACCTCTTTCTTTAAGTTGATTTTATTTATTGATTTACTTGTTCTTTATAAATTCAGATTTACTTTTCCAGCACAAAGGGCGTAGCCTTTATTTATTTACAGTCATTTTTTCAGATGATAGTGATTTAGAAAAGAGATGTTTTCAAACCTGAGTTTTATGTTTTTCGGGACATGAGGTGAAACTCACCACAGTATGTAACTTGAGACAGCTTAGAATTGACGGACAGAGACATGTGCACATGTAGAGGACTAGGGGGATGGCGATACGTAATGCCCCTAGATCCTAGTTTCAGAGCCAGGATGACGACATAGGTTTGTGTACCTGGACTCTAGTTCAGAGCTTGGGTGGTAGCATAGATCCGCACCCCAGTTCTAGTTGTGGCTTGGGGGACGACGATATTTAACGCCCCAAGACCACCAGTTTCAGAGACAGTAGTGGCATGCTTTGGGGGAGGGCGATACGTAACAACCCAAAGTCATGAATTTGCACTGCTGGCTACAGTTAGGCGTATGGGGGGACGACGCTACGTAACACCCTTATACATCAAGTTTTTCAAACAGAGACACATATTTCAGAAAGAGTTTTCAGTCTTCAGTTACAGTTTTCAAAAGAGATTTTAGAAAAGAAAGTTTCTCGAAACATCAGTTTTATAAGAGATTTTAGAAAGAAGTTCAGAGTTTTAAAACAGAAACCAATTTTCTTATAAAGCTATTTTATGAGCTTTCAGATTTAGAATCAAATGTTTTTATAACAGTTTTTCATTTTTAGTCCACTCACTTAGATTGTACGGCGATCTAACCCCCCACTCCCAGTGTCTGTTTTGCAGGTATTCCAGGAGGACGAGCTCGAGAGGACGGATACTGATGCAGTCACTTGTGAGTCTAAGTCCACCAGTCGAGTCCGAAATAGAGCAAGAGTCCAGTCTGAGTCAAGTAAAAGTCTTGTACTAGTATTTGAGATACGTGTCTTTATGTATAAGTTATTAAAGTTAAATTGTATGCCAAGTTGTAAGATTGGGCCACGGTCCCCCCCCACACACACACACACACATATATATATATATATATATATATATATATATTATATATATATATATTTAAAGTAAAAAGCGTATAGTTGTATGAAAGATCAGAGTAAGAGGCTTATGGGGTTAGTGCAATCCATCCCATGCCAGTGACATCTCCCAGATCGGGGATGTTACATTAAAACTTATTCTCACCTGAGCAACTATCTGAAAATAAGCCCAAGTTATAGTTATCCATAATGTTTTACTAAGATGATAACTCTATTATAAGAAGATAGAATAATATGTTGAAGGGAAAATAGAAAATGAGATGAGAGATACTCAAATGATCTTACTTTTAAACTTGCAAAATACCTCTTTATATAAGAAGTAAAAACAAATAAAAAAATAATTTTTTATAAAGTAAAAGTAGATATAGATACTGATTTACGAAATTAAATAAGACAAATAACTTTTAATAAAGAAAATATAAAATCAAAATCAAAATCAAAATCAACACTACTTTTAATAAAGTATTTTTTAATAAAGTAAAAATAGATATGGATACTGATTTACGAAAGTAAATAAGACAAGTAACTTTTAATAAAGTAAAAATAAAATCAGAATCAGAATCAAACACAGCTTTTAATAAAATAAATTTATATACTTTCAAAATAAATAAAAAATATGCATAAAAAATATATTAGACTTATTAAACAAATAGACTATCAAAAAATTTATTTTATAAATTTATTCTTTTTGTTAAAATTATATTTTTTATACATAAATAGTGTTAACCCTGTTGGCATACGCAAATGGTACGAAAAGTTGTCTGCTCAGGTGAAAGCCCAAAATGAAACTACTGGTTTCACTCGCTTCATATGATGCCTCCACATTCATACTCATAAGCATGATAAGATGGGTCTTAGGCGCTGGTAGATAGGAAGATAGACACCACCCACACTTTTCATTTGCTGGTAGGCGAGATGACCATCATGTCGGGGGATTTCGCCTCTCTGATAAGCATTCTTTGCAAGGGCATACATATTGATTTTGATTGTAGCATTTTCTCTTCGACCGTCCCCGCCGAGGAGCACATCACAAGTTGCTGGGTGATTGTATATGAGAATCTCCAAACTCATTGGGAGGGAAAGGAAGCCACCTCCGCTAAATGGACTTAGATGAGCTAGTTCGATCCTTCATCTTTTATATGCTCGAGTGCACGTTATTCACTGATGTTGCTAGTTCGGTTGATCTTGCTTCCCTTATTCCATGATCTGGACGCAGTGCAAGAGTATGATTGGGGATCCCTGTTAGGATTGGTGCTCGGAGTGCCAATCCGGATCGTATTTATGTCCGATTCATGAATACGAACAATTCATTTTTCCATAATATTACTTATTTAATGGTAGCACCTCTTGTCTTTTATATACATATTCGATCTAATTACGACTAGATATCTAATTATGATTAGATTGAAACTAAATCTGATTTAGTGATATGGTATATTAGACAAAGACCCTAGGATTTACAACGTAGTGCACAGTTACAAATGTAGTTTGTAATTGACATTGGGAAGCGTCACTATAAGTTGTATATCCTTAAATAAAGTTCCTAGTCAAGATTTATTAACACGGGTCGGTTAGTAAAATCCGCTGAGACCAGTACATATCGTATATCATGACTTGGTCTGATGGTTTATCCCAATGAACTATGAGTCTCGGGAGACTCGTATAGACATGTAGGTGTTATTTGATAAACACTGAATGACTCACTGAAGATTTCCTAATAGATGGTACACCAACGTCAGTAGGAATCTTCTCGAGTTGAGCGAGTATAGTGGTTATTCGACTTGAGATACCACAGTGGATATATGAGTTATCCTCCACACTTTGATGGCAGTCACGTCACCGATCTATTTAGATCAGACCTCACCTGTTCGTTGGGTGTGGACTGATGCTCATGATATCCAGTGCGTATCAAGATAGAATCCGTCAGTCCTATGTACAGGGCATAGGTATCCTACACGTGTTTGCGATATAGTAAATTCATGGTCGTGGTATAACTTCGGAAGCGAGTTCCGTGTGTTATTTAGAGATCGTAAATTTGAAAGTCGACTATATTATACCATAAGGATTTGATGTTCTTATCTATATCCCAAGTATAATATGAATAGCCTGTGACAGAGGGATTATAAGTATGCAATGACCTCAACTTGCATAGTTTAGCGAGATTATCTGTGGTCGTCATAATTCATGAGTGGGTGAATTATGGACACGAAATTGGATTCCGTGACGGATAAACCTAAACTTAGAGAGTCCCACTATATGAAGTGTACTCGTTGAGCACTTGGGCAACGCATTATGAATAATATAGATTATTCATAATACTTCACTGAATTAAATGAGTTAATTCGAATCGTTTAATCGGTTTAAACGAAAATACATGCATTAGGGGCATTTCAGTCAATTAATAATTAAGTGTATTTGTATTTGATACAAATTTGATTTGATACAATTAATTAATGTTAATGAGAATTTGACACATGCCATTAATATTTGTATTTTTATTTAATATAATAAAAATAATATATAATATAATCATTATTAATTAATTATTTACGTGTGTTTAAATGTTAAATATTAGATAATTAAATTATTCAATATTACATAATTGTTATGCAATATATTTGATTATTATTGGTTACATGTGGCATGATTTTATTAATCTTAAAGTTTACAATTGGATTTGTTAACTTAAAGGTTATTATTATTAATTATTAGATTAATTGACAAATGACCAAAATACCCTTCTTTAACCACTAAAGTCGGTTTTGGCTTGATATTAAAGTGGAAAATTTTGTTTTCTTAATTTTAAGACCTCCTGGCCTAACCTAACAAGAAGAAAAGTTCCCAAAATTTTCTTGAAGAACCAAGGAAGAAAGTGAAGAAGAAATCAAGAAGAAAGTATAAGGAAATTAGGTGATTTTGAGGTAATCTTCAATAATCTTAAACTTAGAAAGCTTGTTTCTTGTTCTTGAATATCTATAATAGTTCTAGGGTTTCTTCGTTTCTTAGATTTGGGGCGTTTTGATTTAGAGGATGGATTTGGAGGCTAGATGCATGTGTGAAGTTGGATTGGATAATATTATTGTAATATTAGTACAATTTTATCATTTGATGACTTGTTGTCATTCTAGAGTGTTATGACCACTCTTGTAACTCTATAATTGTTCTTGAGTTCTTTATAGGTGGTGGCTTGGTTGGGGTTAATGTTGATATGATTAATGTTGAGAAAATTGGATTTAAAGCATGAAAATGATATTTTTGGTTACCAAATTAGATCTAGATTTTCTATGATTTTAGTGATTAAAGGTGTTGTATAAATGTATTGGATGTGTTTTGGGCATTGGAACAATTTCCGAAAAATTGTTTCAGAGTTGAAATATGCGAAAACCGGTGAAAACAACGTTACGGGTGAGTTTTGGGCTTACCGGGTGTCCGCTGTCCAAAACAGTGAATGGTACCACTTTGGGGAGCCATGAATTGCCCTGTACTGTTGGGGCTGACTTAGGTAGCCCCATGTGCGTTGGGTAGTCGGTTTGGTCAAAACGGGGTTTTTATGCCATTTTGTGGAAAAAAAACGCGTTTCGTAAACAGTTTCACGTTGTTTCTTAACTATTTATGTCGTTATTTTATATGAATAAGTATGTT
>SKCR01008551.1:0-54077 GCA_019454045.1 Zanthoxylum bungeanum
CCTATAGAATTGTTTACCCTTGTAATAGTATCTGCTATTGCAGGTTTTGTACTTTGAGCATATTAGTTGGAGATTTGTTTGAGGCAATTGAGTGAATCAACCAGTATGTTGTATTATATATCGTCTAATGAGAAAGAAAAGGGATAAGAAATTGCTGGCTGTAGACAAGTTGCTCTGAATACAGTTATATTAATCAATAATTGAACAATAAATATAGATGATTGACCTAAAACTAAGGGTGGGTAAATTTCCCGTATCCATCGGGAATTCCTAAATCCGTCTCGAAATTTTACGGGACGGGTACATGGACATGATTCGGGATTGATCGGGTACAATTTGAGAATACCTCATCGGGTACAACTGGATATGGGAATTCTCGAATCTTGTTAAAACGTATACATAACTGCAGATGCAACCGTTCCCAAAATAAATCACCATCCGATCAATTGATTTTTATCATTATCTTTTTCGTTCTTTGATGAATTTCACCGAGAATCGGTAACTTTTATATTTGGCTATTCACGAGGAAAAAAATGTCACTTTAAGCATATGTTGCCTTGAGTAGTACTGGACGTAAGAGCTTGGTGGACTCCTCAATATATATTTGTGCATGAAATGATGGTAAAGTTGATGGAGGGACCTTATTAATGAGCTTGATCATGATCACCACAAGAGGGAATCCCTTGGATTGAGTAGTATTGGCAGCCACTTTATATTTTTACCGACTATAGTATAAAAGGAAGTGAAGACGAAAATTGATAAATGGGTACCTAATTCTTGACCCGTCCCAAATTTAATCGGGACGGGTTGGGAATTGGGTGTCATCTCGGGATTTATTGGAAACTAATTTTCATTACCTGAAATTGTCCACTCTTACCTAAAACACATAATTGTCTATAGACGGATTACTATGGTCGAGTAGACACATTCAGATTCATTATATCTACGATAATTAATCTAAATTAAATTTATTAAGATCAAGTTCTTGTAGGAAACGACTTTCCTTAGCGCAGCGGAAGTTGCTACCGGCTTCGATATAGACTTTTAAAATTTTCTTTGCCTTCTCCCTTTGTTGTAGTCGAAATCCTCCAACTCTAGGAGAATGGATTTTGCTCCTTTGATGTAGATGAGTTTCATTTGATGTCCAACACTTGGATCAACCACCCGATCTTCCGAATTATGACTCAAAACCAACAAACCGAAGTGTGGGCTTCACTCACAAAGATCCACCTCAAATTTTTTTAGAGAAGTATAAAATCAAACTCTAAACAATTTAGAGAATGAAGTTGTATTGTCACAAAAAAATTTTGGCTTTAGAAAGATATGATGAAGAAGATCAATTATCTAATTCACTCTTGTTTCTTTTACTTCTCAACACTTGAGAAAACAAATTTTTCTCTCTATCTCTCTCACAACTATTGTGAATGTTTTTCAATCATCTCTCTCGATTTGTGTGAATTGATTCAACTAATGAAAGAGTGGAGATGGTAGAGATAATATTCTCTTCCAAAAGCCAACCACCTTTGTCATTAAGCATCTAATGCTTTCTTGCAATGTCAAACACATTAATATGAAGGGCATACCAAAACATAAGAAATGTTTAGCTAATGACAAAATCATTAGGTGTATACATGCCACCTAATAGACATAATAAGTTGGACAGTATGATGAGCCATTTGGCTATGTCCCCAAGGTTAATAAAAAAAATATTATCTTAATAATGATTTAATTACCCTTATTATGATGTAGTAATTATCTCATAATTATTACAAACTTGATTATCTCATAATCAAATAATTTTAGAAAACATTAAGTTAAACTAATTTAACATAGTTTTCATTTGTGACAAAAATATGTTATTAATCTTATTAATAATATATAAATATAATGTGAGCATATTATTAGACAATCTAATTATATTAGGTTTGCTACAGTTAATCAAGCTAGCACGGGGACCAAATGGACCTACGGTTCCGAGCTCCAATAATCCTGAAATATTAATTAAACTATTTAATCAAATATTACGAATTATTAACTTCGCGTTATTCCACTAAAAACTCGAAGTTGAACTCTCGTTACAGTAGATGGAAAATATAAGCCGAACAACTTCGGTGTCCATCGATATAGTCATTACATATAGATATAGCCCTTCACGAATATCTCATAAATAGAGTCGGGTCATAAGTCTTTTAAACCCCTCTAAATATTTTATCTCTTAACCACCATTGATTCTATAATGAACAATAATTCATAACAATTATGAATATAAAACTTTCTATTCGTAATTCTCAACCTCAGCACGATACTCTTTGAACTTTTCAAAAGTATCTGACTTGTGCTGCATTTGGTAAACATACCCATATATTGAATAATCGTCAATAAAAGTGACGAAGTATTCATAACCACCTCGGGCTCTTACATTCATCGGTTCACAAACGTTAGAATGTATTAGCTCAAGTGTTTCTTTGGCTCTTATCCATTTTCTAGTAAAAGGTCTCTTAGTCATTTTGCCTTCTAAACATGATTCGCAGACAGGTAAAGTACCATTTTTTCACTGATTTAAAACTCCGTTTTTTATTAGTCTATCTATCCGGTCAAGGTTAATATGTCCAAGTCTAAGATGTCATAAATATGTGTCATCTTGAGAAATCTTTTGCCCTTTTTATTTTAGATTTTTCAATCTTAAACATTTCAGTATTAAGCAGTGATTCATGCATTAACGACCTTCATACATATATATTATTCTCGGAGTTTCCTGTGCATATTGTTAATCCATTTCTACTAATAATAACTGATTGATTATTAAATGAAATAGAGAAACCACTTTCCATGAGTTTTGTTACAAAATCAAATTCCTGCGAAAACCAGGAATATAAAGCATATCATTCAAACATAAATAATTTTTATTAAATTCAAATTTGAAACTTCCACAGCTCTAGATGAAACATCATCTCATGTCCCAACTCTCATGGTAAAGCTACCTTCAGCAAGGTCCTTCCATGAATCAAGTAGCTACAAAGAACAACCAACATGGTTAGTGGCACCAGAATCAACAATCTAAGCGGATTTATCATCTTCCACTAAAAGAGACTCAATGACAAGTAAATCGTATTTACCTATATTCTTCTTCTCTTTAAGCTCAGCTAGGTATTTCAGACAATTCTTTTTCCAATACCCTTATTGTTCACAATGGGAATATTTTCCTTTAGCATTGGCACATTTAGAGCCTTTGTTGCTTTTCTTCTTTTTCATTGGTTTTGCCTTATCATTCCAATTGTCTTTCTTCTTCTTCGTTGCAGATTTAGAAGATTCGACAATATTTGCCTCAGCATTGGATCTATGAGGACCCATCATGACGGACTCATAATTGGTGAGCTCAATTAGCAGTTAAGTCAACGCAAAAGTCAACTTATTAATAAAATAGTTGCTTTTAAACTACAAGAAACTCTTCGGAAGGGTTTTCATGATCATTGTCATATGACTTTGCACATTGATATGTGCACCATGGGTTTCCGCCATATTAAGATGAGATATCATCCTTAACACATGATCTCAGAATGATGTTCATTCCTTCATTCTAGCGGTCAATACAAAGACTATTGTCTCATGCTGTTGCTGGTCTGAAGGCTGCCCAAACATGTTCTGTAAAGACTGCATAATCAATGATGATGTCGTCATAGGCTCATGATGTGCAGCAAGAACCTCAGACATGGATGCTATCAAATAGCTATGGGTTTTCTCATCGGCCTTAATCTAGTTATTATAGGCATTATGTGCAGCTCTGCCAGCATTTGGAGCTGGCTCAGGAGGACATTCCTCCATTAGGACAAACTTAAGGTCTTCACAAACAAAAATAGCATTCATGTCACTTTTCCATTTAACATAATTTTCCCCAGTTAATTTTTCTTGTTGTTTGAGAATTGAGATAATTGCAGATGCCATGGCTGAAAAATAATAAACGCTCATTCAATCATTCATTCATCGCATATTCGAATTGTCAAACTTTAAGGCATAAAATTAAACATGATGCATGATCAATGTATATGAATTAGAAACCTAAAAGAATTACTATGCCATGGTTATCTATCATCCCACAAATAAGTGTCGTTGTAGGTAGGTCAAGTATTCACATTATACATTGAGACATTCTCAATTGATTAATATATTTGAAATAACTCTTATTCCTATATTAATCAACTACCGTTATTCGCATGATAGATTGAGACATTCTCAATTGATTAATATATCTGAAATAACTATTATTCATATATTAATCAACTACCTTTATTTTGATCAACGAAGCTTTGATTAATAACTTAATCATTCCTTTGTGAGTGTGACCCATTATTTCGAAACCCTTGGACTTAACTTGTGAAGTGCCGCCGTAGGGTAGGTCAATCACCAGATACATCTAGAGTCTCTATCCTCTCAGATTCCAAACCTGATATTGACCCAAAATGGACACCATCCGTAAGGGGATGAAAAATAAAGTCGTCATGAGGCGCCTTTTGAATCTCATGTTTCTGGATAACAATGGAGATCGCGGGATATATTGTGGTAACCTCTCTCCCACTCACTATTTAGAAGTGTAAGGTTTCTATCTCACTAGTTTCTAATGTAATAAGATTATGCTCGACTAAAAACATATATTTATTAATACTAGTGAATTATTAGTGATCTAACCAATTTTAACTTTTAAAATTTTATTCACCAATCCTGATTAGTCTCTACTAATCTATTAACTTAATTAAACTTATTTAATCAAGTTACTTTAAGGATCTAATCAATTTAACTCTTAAATTATTTTTCCGCTAATAGGTTTTAAAATTAGAATTCAACGAATAGACCAAATGTCATTAAAACCATTTAATTGATAAAAGAACATTATTTATTCCAAAGGTACGTGGTATTCTATCTCGAGTGCAGACCGAATTATCATACATTCGAAATCGGCTATGGAATTTACGTCTGTGTTTCCATCCGATATACCAAGGAAAATAATATACTCATAAGGTCCATTTGTATTAAAACTTGAATTCGTAATTTTTAAACCTTTAAACCAATTAATCTTATTAATTCGTTTGCATGCATCTCATATTCTTATTTAACTATTAAATTTACATAAAATCATATTTCATGACTTGAATATTATGCATGTCAACATGTTATAGCATATGAAAATGCAAGAGTATGCACCCTAGGCTATATGACATGTTAATAAAAATTTTAAAAACACATACATTCACCTAGGCTGGACGTCGTGACACCCATAAACCAGTAACTTCAAAAGTATCAGTTCTGTGGTGCGTCACGAAGCAGACTACTACGAGTCACGATGTGACTCTTTCGCGTCTCGACGCGGCTAATTCCAGTAGCTCAAAATATGCAGCGTCTCAACGCATGAAGGTGCGCGTCGCGATGCACGCCTGTTTCCAAGGGCAGTAATTTCAAAAAATATACACATTACAAATCACGTTAACCAGGCTCTTATTTTTCTATACTAATCTAATTAGTACAATAAATCGAAGGCATCCATTGGTCTTTAAATCTGGCTCCATGGTGTGTTGTTGAGTTCTTCGCGGAATAGGTTCGTAATGAGTCATTCGCGGTATCGGCTCCTCCAAGTTACAAATAGGGTTATATAATGGACTTATTACAAAGGAAGTGAACTTAAGACACTTAAAAGAATATGACCTTATGGTCTCCAATACTAAAAATAAGAGCCACAAAATTAACGATCAACGCAATACATTCATCACATGAATCAAAGTAAACATTCATCACATGAATGACCGGCGTAAACACACACGTATAATGCAAGCGCACGTATCGTTCAAGTAGTATAAAAATATCGATCCCACAAGAACTTAATTCCTACTGTTGTTATTAATTATTGATACTATTTATTTACATGTATCTAATTATATGGAGAAAAGAATGATTGCTTTTGTTGGTTGAATGTGGATTTGATAAATAAAATACTTAAAGACACAAATAAAATACTAAGGAAAATAACAAAAGACTCAAAGATCTACGGTTGTGACTCCACATAATATTAATATAAATATGAATTGATTCTCTTATATATGTGTAATAAATTAGTTTGCTAACCTGGAACACGAAGATATGCAAAAGCCTCTGTCGATTGTCAGATGCAAATACCCAGTATAACCCAATTGAACCATATGTCTATGTCAACCAAATTACCTGGATTCATTAATATTAAATTCCAATTATGGCTACCACATCAATCTTATTGATGTCAACCAAATTCCTTTGTCAAGTTATTTTAAGTTTACCACATCAATCTTATTGGTGATCAGACCATAAGAACATTAAGCTTAAGACGCAATAAACAAACTAAAGAATTACCCAATATATATTAAATCAATTATTAAGCGTGTTAATATTGTGTTTCATCACTTCCCTAGAATAAAATAAAATGTTGGGGTTAGAGGATCCAAATTTAATATTTATCTAGGAATCTCACTATTATAATATATAAATTATTTTCTGTTCTGCTTTCTCAGGAATTAATTATGTTAAACATTTAAAACCAGCCATATATGCGGTAATCCATTTAGTCCAACTACATCAGCCATATAGGCGGTAATTATCTGTCACATACAGACCAGCCATATAGGCGGTAAAGTAATTTATATTTAGACCGACCATATAGGTGGTAATAAAGTCTGCCATTAATTAATCCGGTTAAATTATAACTTAAATATTATAATTAAGGGAGATTAACCTAGATAATTATATTAAATGTTTCACCTTTTATCCCAGCGAAATTTTAACTACAAAACATAAAAGTAAATAAAAAGTAAGCTGTAATAAAAACTAAAAATAAAAATACATAATTTAAATATTATTAATAATTTACAAAATAGATGATATCCTATGAAATCAAGGAAAAAATCCCAAGGAAAGCACACCAAATGAGGTGTAGAAAGCCTCAATTTATAGGCAGAATTTGGTTCCGGCGTCGCGACGCCATAATCCTTCTTGCGTCGCGACGCTGGCTTGTGTTGACCGGTCAATTGCGCGTGGACGTTGACTGTTGACGTGGATTTCGTCGGCCCAATAGAATTGTGACACGTGGCACGCGGTAATTCGGTCCAATGACATCTTGACAAGTGGCAGCAGATGATTCGCGGATGATTCCATCCAATCAGAAGATGACACGTGTCATGCGATGTGTCGGCGCTATAGGATTGTGACACGTGTCCAGACGCATTTTAGAATGATCGGTTATGATGGTGACACATGACACGGCGCACATTAGCATTATCGGCGCACGTTAGCATCCGGCGCATTTTAGAAAATTTCTTCTGACTGGTCCACATGTCCGGCGCAAGTTAGCAGGCGGCGCACGTACCAAAATGCCCTTTTTTTGTCATTTTTCACTGTTTTGGCTCCAAATTGCTTCCAATGCTTCCCAAACTTTATTTATCTGCGAAATAACAATAAAACACATCAAAACGTTCACAAAACTCAAGAAACTATACAAAATATTATGTTAAATGAGTGGGAATGAACATTAAAAATCATTCATCTCATGAATCTAATTGTGTCAACTCATCACAACGTGCAATTAATAATCTATATCTAATATAAATTATGACCTTATGAATTATAAATTAATTCATAACAATTATGAATATAAAATTTTCTATTTGTAATATAAGAGTTTAGCGCTCAAATTGTTCAAGTCCCGAATCAACTCTTAAAAGAGATATTCTTCTTCTTCTATTAAGAATGAGTGAATTCCATATCTATGTAAAATGTTCTCAGCTACACCCAAACTATATCCCCAAATACGTAGTTATTGGTCGGGAATGCTACACCAACCTAACCATAGTAAATCAAAGGACATAGCCTGCCATGCAGGAGTTCGTAGTACACTCAGGATTAAAATCGAATCCATATATGACCATCTATTAGATAAAATGAATTTCTTTGATTAACGGATATTAAAAGAAATTCATATTTATCTGAGTCCAGTCCTATATGATCTCATCATACAAGAAGTCTTCATTCCCATGTCACTACATGAACGATCCCGGATCAAGGTCGTCATACAAGTATAGAATGGACCGCAGCTATAGATAAATCAAAAATAAAATACCCTCTTTGTTTGCTCTCTATGGACTATTTAGATTACTAACTTCAGACTTAAATCCTCTTGTGCATCAAACATACACTAAGTCTGAAGGTACAAGAGTAATCAAGGTAAACAAGACAATTGGAAAATATACGATTTAAATCAAATAACTTTGATAAATGAATAATGCATTTATTATTACTATAATCAATTCTGTTTACATTACATGAAGCTCTATGGCATAAATTCCAACAGTTCTAACCATGGTTACGCATGCTCTACAAGTATATTTTTATATTGTACAAGATTCTATCCTTATGAATAAAACATGTGTTATCAATTCCCAATGTTAAACCAAAACTCCCTTTGTCAAGTTAATGTAAAGAGAATGATAAACAATCCAATATTTAAATAGAAACCTAGATCTGACCTTTTTGTTGATAATAATATAAGGTATAACAAGTCATGTTGTATGTGGGAAATATGGAGATTGGGTGGTGATTTGTTGTTGTCATGAATTAGAGTGTTTGGGTTTTCCCTTTGGTTGTACAACGTGCGAAGCTTCTGATCAGACCTGTAAATCGAACTCGCATCGTGACGTGACACAAACGTAGAAACCTCAGTTGGCGTCGCGACGCAATCCAAATTCCAAGATCAGTTCTTACATGTTTTAGGCCATACCTTAAGATGTTGGATAGCGCCCTAAGCTTCCATGCTAGAAAAGCCATATGTATTATTCACGTGCATGTTTTTGAATCGTAATTACTCATGTATACTAATCGTACCTTGTTCAAATACTTTAAAGATTCTATGTAGGAGAATCCATCCAGTTCCATTCGAGCACACAAGTATTAGGACATCGGTTCTGCGAGTGAATGTTATTTCCCTAATTATGTTTTCAAGCTATTACAGTTGTGATATGTCTTACTTATAGTTTATATACTATAAATTATTATCCATGTTTCATGTTACAAAAATTATTTTTCACGATCTTCAAGTCGCATTTCATATTCACGGTTCATATTCTCAATTTACAGCCCATGTTTACACGATTGCAGTTCATATTTTCCCAAGTCATGTATATATATTTTTAGTTTGTGTTCACATGTTAAATGTTTACAAATTACGTTTTCGGCTTATGGGTTTCCATTTTAAAAATACTAGTTAGGAATTCCACTCAGACGACATTCATCTCATATTTATTCTAAAATAGCTAATAAATTTCGTATGAGCATTGTATGTATAACGTATATCGGTTTATGATTTAGGGGTTTTCAGTTCATGATTTATGGTTACATGCCACAAATTACAGTTTACTTCAGGTTCACACTTTCAGTTCATATTTTACAGTTCCAGCTTATGTTTACGTTTTCAATTCACAATCCAGTTTTCAGTTCATGTTATAGTTTTCAATTATGTTTCTAGTTTACGTTCTACAGTTTCAGTTCAGGTTTACTATTTCAAGCCGTGTTTACGGTTTTCAATTCGTGTTGTCGTTTTTAGTTCATGTCACAGTTTTTGGGTCACAACATGTTTTCCAGTTTTCATGTTTACATTTTGCAGTCACGTCATCATGTTTACAGTTCTAAGTCATGTTTATGAGTTTACATTTTATAGTTATCTGTCAGGATTACATGTTTACAGTTTATGTTTTCTCATGTGTCATGTTTGCATGTTTTCAGTTATGTTTTTAATGTGCCATATTTACAGGTTATGTTTTCACATGATATGTTTTATGTTTATGTTTTACAAGTTTACAGTCCATGATACAGTTGTTGGAGCGGTTGTGGAATCCCTAGGGTGGGATCGTTGTCATGCATAATGGAAATGGTTCTAACCCTTGGATATATAGCATATGTGTATTTTTAAATAATTTAATGGAATATTATAATCCTTTACGAGTCAATAGGAAAAAATCTGGGATAAATCAGAGTTCGAAAACTCCGAAACAGAGAAAATGAAGTTTCAGCGCTCATTGGTGTTGCAAAGCACGTTGCGACGTGCAAAGTGCAAGAGCACCAAGTCTCGGCATGTCGCACCACACAAGCTTGAGCGTCGCGACGCTCAATGTCGAGAGGGTCGCGTCGCGCAAGGGCATGTGTAGCAACTTTAACCTATGTAAAATATTGGCAGAAAGCATTTTATATTTGGATCCAATCCAAAACACTTCCAGCTTTCTCCAAACACTTCAATACACCTAAAATCCAATTTTAACATCAAAACTAACATCAACATGTGTTATAGAATAAACATAAATATATTTTAAATCATATATGCATTACTTTGAATCAAAATACATACCAAATTAGAATCCCACAAGGAAGTGACTCATGACTAATTCTAGGTCACGTAATGGTGGTCAAGTGATTTTAGAATGGTAGTCATAGTTCCAAGCTTTCATCTAGAGTTCCAAAGTCAATTTTATATTACATGTCTAACATGAACATATTTGACCCAATCACAAGCATATCATGTTTATGCTTCCAAAGCATCCATACACAATTTCATTAACCTAATTTCAACTTCAAGCTATGTTATTATATATCCAATACATAATACATCACTATATGTTTCACTAATGATAACAACTCACTAATGAAAAATATAGATTTAGAGAAGATCAAACTTACCTAGCAAGCTTGAATCCAAGATCCAATTTTCTTCTCCTTATTGAAAATGTAGAAAACTTCTAAAGCTTATCTCATAAATACTTTAGGTTAATCTTTCTTATGCTTTGTCTTGTACTTGCTTTATCAAAAACTTGCTCAAGCTTCCATTTTATAGTCAAGCTTATATATTTTTTAATTAATAAAAGTTCTAATCAACTTTTAGGTAGGCTTAATACAATTTATCTAAATATGCATATTTGGTGTAACTAATCAACTTTGGCTACCATTTTGATTAAATCTAATTAAATTTAGATAAAGTTTGACCACCTTATTAGTTTATTGTCTACCATTTCGATTTAATCAAATTAAATCAAGTCAAATATACATATTATTACATATTTTTATAATTACCAGTCGAGCCTGAAAGGTTTAACTAATCAACTTTGGCTATCACTTTTGCTACCATTCGGGCCTAAAAGGTTTCGATATTTCTGTCGGGCCCTCGCTTCCTTTTATAAACTCATTTACAACCAATATGTTTAACTGTTTTAGGAAGTTCAACCAAGTTTCAAACTTGATTGTCATGCATATAATCCATTTCAGATTTCATGTCTCTCTGTCTTTTTCCCGAATCGATATCCAATATCGCCTGTTTATACTTATTCGAACCTATTTTCTCCAATAGGAGAACATCGAGGCTTGTATCAAACATTAAGAACAGTCTATCTAGAGGCCTTGATATTCTATTCGACCTACGTAAAACCTATGTTGTAGAAGCTTCAACTAGTTGGATCAGTGGTTCCATCTCAGGTTCTTTAATGTTGGGATCAAACTCATCGAGTTCAATCTTTCTACAATTCCCACTTTCTTTTAAAAATTCTTTTTCAAGAAAAGTGGCAAAACGAGCAACAAATACATTTCGTTGCTCAGAATTATAGAATTGATATCTCAAAGAATTTTCAGGATATCCAACGAACCTGTATTGATACCCTCTGGGTGCTAGTTATTCCCGCTGCTAAACTCTAACCTATGTGAGATAACCCTAAATGTTTAAATATTTAAGACTTAGATTTCTACCGTACCATATCTGGTATGCTCTGTTGAGTATGTAGACAATAGTAAGTAAAACATAACCTCAAATGTAATATGGAAGATCTGTATAGCTCAACATAAATCGTATCATATCCAATAAAGTATGATTTCTCCACTCATATACACCATTGTGTTGAGGAGTTCCTGGTGGTCTATATTGGGCTAGAATCTCATCCTCCCTTAAATAACATCTAAATTCATCGCTCATGAATTCACCATCTTGATCTGATCGAAGGCACTTGATGAATTTCCTGGTTTATTTTCCAATTTCATTTCGGAATATTTTAAACTTTTCAAATGTTTCTAATTTATCTCTCATCAAATAGACATATCCATATCTTGTCTTATCATCCGTGAATGTCACGAAGTATGTTGAACCATCATGAGCGATATTATTTAATAGACTACGCACATCACTAGATACTAGCTCCAATAAATGTTCAGTATGATGCCCAATACAAAGAAATAACGTATTTGTCATTTTCCCTTGGATACATGACTCATAAATCGGATAAAGATATGAGATAAGATTTTTAATCAAACCATCCATATCTAATTTTGATAGGCATTTACCACCTATGTGGCCCAATCACATATTCCATAATTTAGTATTATTCAATTCAGATCTTTTACTTGTATTTTCCTATATATTAAGGACATATCGATATGTTTCCAAAATATAATGATTGTTAGATAAAGAACATTCACATATAAAATAATTGTCTTTATCATATAAACATAAAGCACAATCTTTAATGTTTATTTTATATCTCTCTTTATCTAATATCGAGAACGATATTATCTGTCTAATAAGAGATGGAATTATTAACAGTCATGTAAAATTAATTTACATTCATCATGGAGATCTAGATTATCGTTCATATGGCCTTGATATCCAATGTCTCGTCATTCTCAACTCTAAGCTGGATCTCTCTTTTGTTCAGCCTTCTTTTAACCCTCATAACCTTCATGGAGTTACAAATATGAGTTAGACTGCCGGTGTCTAACACTCATCCATTATTTTTATCTAAGGCTAATGAGATGTCAATAATAGGAAAAATACAAAGCATATATATGGTTCATGTCTATCCTTTCAGCTCTGGACAATCTTTCTTCCAGTGTCCAGACTTCTTGCAATGTAGACATGCATCACGAGCTACATGCGGTCTTGTAATTTTGTACTTCTTTGAGTTCTTTCCCATTTTAATCTTCTTGGACTTCTTAGAAGTCTTTGAAGAAATTACTCCACTATGAAGGTACAAAATGGGATTGCCTTTCTTTAAATCATGCTTCGATGTGTACAACATGTTATGAAGTTCTTCATATGTGGCTTTCATCGAATGTATGTGAAATTTTAACACAAAGCCAACATATATACCGGGTAAAGAAGACATAATCAAATTTCGACCTAGCCTTTTGATTACGCCCAAAAGTGTCCGCGGCTATCGTAGCACAGCTGGGGTGTCGATTCCTCAGGGAGATGGCTACAGAAACTACTCAATCGGACAAACATGCGTTAGCAGTAACTTTGTGAAAAGGAAAAGATTTGCAGATTATGATATAAAATAAAACTACGGAAAAGTGAAAGAAGATTATCAGTGATTTGAATAGTAAAGCTTTCGGAATTCCCCCTAAACCATGTTCTTATATCTAGTTTTCTGATTCTCTTATTACACAACTGAGGGTTTCACTTCCCAAACCCACAATCAGAAGATATTCAATGCAACTCAAATTAAGGTCTGAAGTAATTGATAGTATGTCTCTTTATTGTTAACACACATATAGATTATCATTACAAGTTATCCAACAACGACAACATTACAAGCAATACTGTAGCAGAAGATAAACTCGTAAAATAATACTAACCAGTCACAACTTAATTCTACGATCCACACATAAGAAAAATAGGGCTGAACTTATATATAAATTATTGAAATAAGTTTTTGGGCTTAATCATTCAAGTGATAAAAATAATAACAATATATCAATTATATTAATCAAGTTAAGGTCCATACAAGAATCAAAATAACATAAATAAAAAAATAACATAGGGGTTCATCCTTAGCTTTGCTGCATGGTGAAGGAAGAAACCTTGATAAACTGAAGAGACGATGTCATAGACTTCATGTTCTTTGTTCTTGTCTCCATGTTGTTGAGTTCTTCTCCTTGGTTCTTCAATTATTTTCTCTGAATTTCTCTTCTTTTTTTTTTTTTTTTTTTTGGGCTAGGATGAAGCTGGGTTTATATAGGGAGGCTCTGGAACCCTTATGCGCATCAGAGATGGCCAAAATAGGGTTTTCTGGACGTTTTGGGTGCCGCAGCGCCAAACACTCAGCATTTTGGCTTAGGCGTGTTTCAGCGTGAAGACATGGGCGCCACAGCGCCAGTGTGTTTTACTTCACTGGTTGCTGTCTCGCGTCTCTGATGCTCCTGCGCGGGTCCGATGCGTCCGTTAGGCTCCGAAACATGTCTTTTTGGTCCATTATTCATTATTCATTGCTCCTAATAACAAAGCATAAAATGAACTCTAATTAGGATTAAGAACATAGCAACTACACTGAGTTAACGTGGTTCAAAGTACACTTTCGTGCACTTATCACCTTTCATCAATCATAATGTCCTGTCGTTCCAAATATCGGATATGGTCGATCATGTTCAAAATATGAATGCTTATCGCTCATCCATCCTTGAGCGTAGCTTGAAAAATTTCCTTAGACCTCCGATATATTTCAATCTCTTGACTTACTTCGAACAACTCATTGAGTGTTCTTATAATGCTCCAAGCATCAGGTACCTCTATGTATTGTCTTAACAAATCTGGAACCATTGATCCCAAAATGTAGGATTTCACCTTTAGGTTATCATCCTTCCAATTTTCAAATGTCTCATGCTCTTCGGGAGTGGAATCAGGATCGATTTCGATAGGCAATGGATTGAGTGTCACATAGCTCAATCATTCAGACTCCAAGACAAGACGGATGTTCATTTCCCACTCAAAATAGTTCTCGGATCCTTTCAATTTATTAAAATCCAAACGTCGCGCTAATGGATTTGTGGTAGCCATCTACAAGACAACAATTAAACACTAGTAGAAAATTTTCATTTCAATATATAAACACTAATACAATTATGGATTTTAGTATCCCCACCGTTACTTTACGTAATTTCGTAATCTTCCTTAAAGAAAAATAGAAATTTGACAATCAAAATTTCATAGTGGGGAGTGGATCCCATGACATTTACTCCAGCCTCACAATAATGATGGTATTGGCCTTCATAAACACATTAGGTAAACCTCAAAGGTCAATCATATACATGTGACTCCCAAGTTTGCTCCTGAATCGTTTCTTATCCTCATAATAATGACGGTATTAGATTAAGACGTATTATAAGTGTATAATTATCAATGTACACTAATGAGCTTTGTAAGTAAACCCTCAAAAAAATGATGGTATTGGGTGATTACGTCAGCTCATTATGCTACATCTAATGTTTTACCAGAGCGACCTAAGTTCTAACCACTTATTTCATCATAATAATGATGGTATTGGGCATAAGTAATAAGAACTCATTCATCTCCATATTGAAAAGACGAACCATCCAATAATGCTCAATTGTTAATACTATCACTTAAAATAAAGTAATCACATAATCACGGGAGATTTATGCCAATCAAGTCATTTACATGTTTAAGTCAAACTAAAAATTATAATTTAAAACATGCAATACATATCTAATATGACTTATGCATAATTAAATTAAAATTACAAAGGCATAGATTCAAATACTTGTCAAACATGTAACAATATTATTTTCTATTTAAAATATATTTTGTGGTTAAGACATGCTCTGATACTATTATGTTGGAGCGGTTGTGGAACCATTAGGGTCAGATCGGTACTCCGCGCAGTGAAAATGTGTCTAACACTTGGATATAGAGCATTGATGTATTTTAAAATATTTAATGGAAACTATATTCCTTTACGAGTCCATAGGAAAAATCCGAGACAAATTGAAGTCTGGAAACTCCGAAACCAAGAAAATGAAGTTTCAGCACTCACAGATGTTGCGACGCACGTTGTGCACATGTTGCAATGCACAAATGTGAGAGCACCGGGTCTCGACTCGTCACACCCACATGCTTGAGCATCGCGACACTCAACGCCGAGAGGGCCGCGTCGTGACTCTAACCTATATAAGATATTGGCAGAGAGCATTTTCTGTTGGAGCGGTTGTGGAACCCCTAGGGTTGGATCGGTATTCAGTTATATTTTTCATGTGCCATATTTACAGGTTACGCTTTCACATGATATTTTTTATATTCATGTTTTACATGTTTACAGTCCACGATACTATTGTTGGAGCGGTTGTGGAATCCCTATGGTCGGATCGGTGTCATGTATAATGGAAATGGGTCTAACCCTTGGATATATAGCATGGGTGTATTTTTAAATAATTTAATGGAATACTATATTCCTTTACGAGTCATTAGGAAAAAATTCGGGACAAATCAGAGTTTGAAAACTCTGTGTAGACACGGCGACGTTGTCCGGGCTCGCGGCCCGTTGGGAGTACGGAGTAGCCCACATGGGACTAAACCGGAGAATAAATGGAGTTTCCACCCAATGTGAACTGGGAAATGATTTAAGGCCGCACTCACCCCTCGCAAGGGAAGACCTCAAACCGTTGGGTTCGGAATGGTCCCTTAGTTATGCCAAGAGGAGACAAGAGGGGAGGCGTGAAGAGTCCATACTAGGGTTTGTATCTTTTGTGGCCGTATCTGTGTGTGGGGAAGAAGAGAGAGAGGTCGTTTAGGGTTTCTCTTGTGTGGCGGTATTTATGTGTGAAAGAAGGAGAGAGCTGCTTTCTTTATTCTGTTGGTGGAGTAGAAGAAGAAAGCAAAGGCTTGGAGGCTATTGTTCACGTGTAGGTGTTGGACAATTATGACCCATAGCGTCACTATTTGTACAGATCATGATGTTGTTGTACAAATTAACTATGTGACAAAAGAGATTGCACTCTTATCATTTGTGATTAGATCACCTAGATATATAAATGATATGAGGTCCCTATGATTAGTTCCTGGATGGAGAATGATATGAGACAATATCAGTCCACGAAGGATAAATCATTAAATATCCCTAGTCAGAGTATTATCGAGATTGGACATCGATAAATACGTAAAAGACTAGTATTGCACTTGTGCGCGTTGTGAGGGCACAATGGCATAATTCTCATATATTTGGGTATAGGATACTCATGCAAGTGTAATAGGAGGTTGTGTTTTACCGATGGTACGGGAAACAGCTTCGCTCTGGATAGACCCATCGGAATTCCATTGGTAGTATGACTATGTGTCTATGGAAGTTCGAAATCAGGGTAGGTGTATTTGGTCTTAACCTGAGACTTGCATCGCTAATACTTGCGACAATCAATATACTTTGGTTGTGGTCGTCCAGGACTTTAACAAGTTCTGTGTACGCCAATGTTGGGTATATTGAGAATCGTAGTGTGTTGGGTGTGATGTCAAGATGGAAGTATCACTCCAGTCATAGTGGAGATGATGGTCACGTAGGATACGAGACTGGTTCTCTTAAATGCTGCAGCTATCGGGATATTATGACAAGGTCATGTATACCCGATTATAGAGACTAGTCACCAGACATCCGACATGTGCTTCGTACGGGGGAGACACAATTCCAGCCTCAGGTCTAGCACGGGATCATCCGATACTGGATCGACATACACAATACCACGTATACTACGCCTGATATAGATCGCTTATTCCTGTAAGCATGTTTCTGGAGAATTGGGTAGGCATGGCGCTTTGCTAGAAGCCAACCTTGTCTTGTAAATCGGTAAAACGTCGTACTTGGTACGTACGTGTTCGGATAGTCCGACGACCAAATTTACTGCCAATATATCCGAGGATCTCATGGGTCGCTTCCCGAAGATTCACCGATGACGTATGACTCGCACTTTTAATTAATCTGGGATTAATTAGATGAGAGAGAAAATTAATCTGGGATTAATTACGGAGATATTTAATCTGGGATAAAATATCGATTAAAGAGAGATAACGATTAATTTGGAATTAATCGATAAATTAATATATTCGATATATTATACGAAATTGGATTTCGACGCGGAATTAAAATTGGATTTTAATTCGGGCGAACGAGTTAATTTAGAATTAATTCTTTAGCGACGTGAATAGTGATTTCGCTAGGTGTAATCATTTAATTGCGTCGCAACAGGAAATTCGTTAATTTGGAATTAGCGAACCCGAGCCCGAGATTGTTTGCGAGAGCATTCGCATTTCGAATTCGAGTGCGGCATGCAAGTCAAATCAAGCGTCAAATCTTTAGTCACATCAAGCGTCAAATCAATTGTCACTTTGAGTGATGTGACAAGTTGTCACTTGATTGAGTGATGTGAGTTGATGTGAATAGTGATGTTGGTAGTTGGAAAACATTGATTATTATTTGCTTTTTGACTTTTGAGATTTGAGATTTGAAATGGTTTTGGTATTTGATTTATTTTTTGAAAATAAAAATAAATATACTTAACACGTTTCTTTTTCCCTCTCTCATCTCACACGGTTTTTTGGAAACCCTCTCTTCATCTCTCTCTCTCTCGGCCATTTGGCCATTGTTTTCTCTTCTGCTCACTGCCTCAAAACCGTGAGTTCAAAGGGAAGAAAATGATGATTTGTGGTAAAATATCAAGGTGTTAGCACACTCTAGGAGGCATACAAGGTGATAGGGAAACCATCTCATGAGCAAGGAATGACCAAACAAAGCTTGGAGCTTTCATGGAGGACCATCAATGGCCGAATTTGAGGACAAGAAAACTGCCCACTGCCGAGCTTGGAGGCAGAAAATGAAGTTTTTGTTGTCAACTGCATCACTCAACCATTCATTGTGAGTATTCCGCACCTCCTTTGATTGTATTCACATGTTATTTTCTTGCTTGATAAATGATCATGTAGTCCCAATAATTATACACATTATTGTCATCAAAGATTGCCCGTAATGAAACCAAAGAACTTTCAAAGCACTCAATGTAACTCAAATCCGAGTTTTTGAATAAATGATCTAAGCCAGACTCAAAGTGTGTGTGTGCAAAGGTTCATTTACAGCTTGATTCCTAGGTAAGCCAACTCAATGATTTCGTTTAAAAATTGGGTTCGATGGTTCAAACCAATCTAGATGTCTCAATTATACTCTGCAATTGCTTTTCCGTGCTCAATATGGCATGGTTTTCTTTTTCTTTTGTCTCTCTTTCTTTCCTTTTTTTTCTTCTTTTTTTTTCTTTTTTTTTTCCTTTTTTTTTTCAACACACCTACCCTTCAAGGTAGTATTTCTCCTCATGGTGGTCCTAGTACTCGCCCATGGGTAGCTTCACGCTTATCGGTTATAAGTGGTTTATTTTATTTTATTTTTTTACTTTAGAGACTTTTCTTTTATTTTCAACCATACCACACATCCAAACACAAGAAAATCATGATAGACATCTAAGCAAATGGTCATTCATCGACCTACAATTTCTTCAACTAGTCACCTTGCCGACTACTCAGGTTTTCACTGCTAAGATCCTATAGTTAAGTGCTTACGAGTCTAACAGAGATCAACTACTCAAAATATCAAATGAGAGTACATCACGAACTTATCGTTTCTAAGGTTTCACCCTAAATCAAACCACTTCATCATTGGACTTATGTCTAACTATTAAAGACTAAACAAACAATTTTTTTTTTGCTGAAGGCCCCCCCAATGGTCTTTCTATTCTTGCCGTAAATTTTTATTTTTTTATCTCGCCTTCCTCTTCCCCAACATTCATGTTTGCTAAACTCTTCTTGACAAGTCTTTCTTTCCTAACCCAACGGATATCTATGATGGCTTTTAAGACACAGGGGTTAGCATGATGCGTGTATGCGTGAGATGCATGAGGTGATCAAACAAAATATATCATTCCAACCTTATTTCTCCCACACTCGGGGTAAGCCTATTTTTGGTTCTAGATAAGGCTTATTCTATGCATTGATGCAAGGTACACAAAATCGCTTTCTCTCATGCTACGGGGTGAACCCTGGTCGCTTCAGTCCCTTTCAATCGGTAAAAGACAAAGGCCGCCCATTTATAACATTGGCTAAGCCTATTATGGGATCGTGCCATTGTCTAGAAATGACGAATTGGGCTTTAGGCAGCCGTGGTCATGGGGATGAACTTGGAAGTATCCAAAAGTATGCAAATATGCCGTAACAAGGTGTATCCTTCCTGAATGAAAGCCAGTGTGGATATCGGACTCATGCTTCTAGAATATTTATATTATGATTGGATCTTCTAAGTCCATCAAGGTTTTCATACAAGTTGGCCCATTATCATTTCAAAGCATTCAATCATATTATTGCGAGGTGAAAACTTGTCCCAGTTGAAAAAAAAGGCCCAACAGGTTTACACTTTTGCGATAATGTGGCTAAACAACTTCAAATGATATGGGGCCCAAACACAAAGTGGTCCATCGGCATTTTGGAAGCTTTTGGCCCAATCGTCATAAGACATAAACTCGTCCCAGTTTAAATGGCCCAACAAGTTCGTATCTTATGACAAGAGGTCCAAATGAATCCAAATGATGATGGTCCCAAACACAAGCATAAAAGGTGGCTTCTATAGGTTATATAACTATGGTTCTCATGCAGGTTTATAAGAGTATAGATAAAGGCTCCCGTCGGCGAAGGAATACCCACAACTAGGTCTCCCCACTCAAGGTTTCGAGCGACCAAATGAGCGCACCCTTTTTTTATACCCTAAGGTACATGCCAACGAGTGATGATACCATATAAGGATCCGCCGCTTCGAGCGAAAATGACTTCACGATATATGATGCCATCAAGGTAAGAAAGGGTATGCAAAATATATGAGACAAGGTTAACTAAAACAAAAATCACAAACATTACAAGATATTATTTTGGGGCCGATTCTTTATCCCTAGTGGAGTCGCCAGACTGTAGACACGGCGACGTTGTCCGGGCACGCGGCCTGTTGGGAGTACGGAGTAGCCCGCGGGGGACAAAACCGGAGAATAAATGGAGTCGCCACCTAGTGTGAACTGGGAAATAATTTAAGGCCGCACTCACCCCTCGCAAGGGAAGACCTCAAACCATTGGGTTTAGAATGGTCCCTTACTTATGCCAATTGTAATGAAAGGATTTATGCAATAATATAACCAAGTCTTATGCGACCCATGCAAGATAATTTAATCAACACACAAGTTTGCACACCTATAAACATAAATAAAAATGAAGGCAAATGCATAATTCCATAAACATATTAAACAAAGAAGTGCGAAAATGTAAATAAGTAATAACAGTAAAAGCGTTAATAATAAAGAGAAATGATTAAGTATGTAATGCAAAAGAAATGACCAAAGAGGCCAACAAGCATAAAATATGATAAAAAGAAGTTTGTTCACTGTATGTGCGTTCGTGTAGCTTTCATAAATGCGTTCGAATGGTACGGGATATGATCCATGGTAAAATAGAATGCATGCGTTCGAGTAGCGTTCGTAAATGCGTTCGAACGAAGATTACCAAAGTGGTATCTAAAATGACATAAACACGTGCGTGAATGTTTCTCAAGTGGTACCATCCGATATACCACGAGAGGCAACATTCAAGCATTAACACAACGCAATCATTAACCCAATATTGACATACATGAAATATGATAACGCATATAACAATAAATAACCGAAGAGACATATACGCGAAATAACAAGGAAGATAAATAACACAAAATAAATACGGAATAATAAATATGTGACCAAATATTTTGGCTGTTTTTAATGTAGGACTTCGCATGCCCGGTTGGACATATTTCACGTCCAACCAAGCATGCCGTTTCCAGGACAACAAAATAAAATATAACAAAAGGTGCCCTCAGGTCTTACCTTTTAAGTCGCTTCTCGGGAGTGTGTTGGGACGTCCCCAGAAGGGTTAATGTTTCTGCTGTTTTGTCTGGTTCGCTGTTTTCGCTCACTATTTTTTTTATTTTTACCCGTTGTTTTCCTGTATTTTCTGCTGCTGTTTTTTTACATTTTTTGCTGCTGTTTTTGGATGATTTTTTTAGACTGTTTTAGGGTGTTTAGGGACTATTTTTGGGACTAGTTTGTCTCGATTATAAGGGCTATTTTTGTGGTGTATTTTGAGACTGTTTGGCTTGCTATTATTCATGGCTTAGAGGGTTGTCTTATTTGTTGTTTTATTCGGTTAGTGGGCAGGGTGTGTCAGTTGTGAGGTTTGTTTATTATTGTGAGTGTTACGGTGAAGGGTACATGTGTTTGTGGAGTGTGTGAGTGTGTTGAATTGTGTGTGTTGTTTATGTGTGTTTTTGGAGTGTGTGAGGGTGTTGAACTGTGCGCGTGTCTGATTATCTTGAATGTGTGTCTCGGCTATGAAGATGAGAGTCTAGCCAAGGGTTATTAGGGTTTGTTGATATGTTTAGGGTGGGAGAGAGAGTGTGTTGTTTTGTGTCTTCACGTGGTGGGCTCGGTGAGTTGGCTTGGTTTTGTTTCTGTTATTGTCGTCTATTTGGTGGGGCTACTAGGGGTATTATTGTTGTTGTTTTGCTCGGTCAGGTGGTGGGTGTTGTTTGGTGAATGTGTGGCTACCGTGTATGGCTTTTGGTTTGTGCGTAGCTTGTGTGAGTGTGTTTGAATGTCCGTGAAGGTGCTTTGGCGTGAATCAGTTTGTTGAAGGGTTTGTTCGGTGAATTACCGAGATGAAGAGCTGAGGCTGCGTGTTGTTTTTGGCATGACTGTGTGGAGTTTGTGTCTAGAAAGAGTGTGTGCTTTAACGTGTATGTGTGCCGTGTATTTTTTGTTCAGTGATTTGTTCACGTGAAGGAGAGGCCGAGAGTGAGGAGGGCTGTTAGGGTTTGGCTTTGCCGGGTGAGAGAGAGGAAGCCGTGAAGAGTGAGAGAAAGAGAGATTAGGGTTTATTTGCTTTATTTTTGGCGTGAAAAGAGTCTGCTATAGAGAAGAGAGAGATGAGAGAGATTAGCGTTTATATTTTTATGAATGCCGAGAGAGCCAAGAGGAGAGAAGAGGGGAGGCATGAAGAGTCCAGACTAGGGTTTGTATCTTTTGTGGCCGTATCTGTGTGTGGGGAAGAAAAGAGAGAGGTCATTTAGGGTTTCTCTTATGTGGCCGTATATGTGTGTGAAAGAATAAGAGAGATGCTTTCTTTATTTGTTTGGTGGAGTAGAATAAGAAAGCAAAGTCTTGGAGGCTGTTGTTCACGTGTAAGGGCTGCTGGCAGTAGGGTTGCCAAATGAGAGAGAGAAAGTTATCTTTTAGGGTTTGTTTTTTTTGTTTATCGAGAGAGAGTGTGTGTGGGTTGTATGGTGTGTTGATGGCGTGTAAGTGTGTGTCAGGTGTGTGTGTGTAAGGTGTGTGTTGATGGCGTGTGTGGGCTTCGGCTTAGTGGAGGGCTTGTTTGGTTTGTGGCTGTGTGTTGAACGTATGTCTTGTTAATGTTTGGTGATGTGTTTGATGTGAAAGAGAGAGGAAAGAGAGTGATGGTGGTTGCCGTATGTGTTGAGAAGGAGGTGGTATATCATGTCCCGATTGTATATGCCATCTATCTCACGGCAGACGGGCCCCCACACAGTTTTGGGGCCCGCCTGCTGTGAGAGAGATAGCATGTACACCCGGCAAATAATATAATTTTCGGTTGAGAATGAGAGCTTAGGTCTTGGTTGGTTTTGTTGTCTTCACGTTCTGGCTGTGTGTGTCTTTTTTGTTGATTATAGAGGAAGCGTAGGTTTTTATTTGTGATTGCCGAGTGGGACTGTTAGGGTTTCTTTCTTTGTTTATGTGTTTTGTCGTGTCTCTCTTAGAAAGTGTCTCTAGGTTTCTTTGTGATTTGTGAACTGCCGTATGAGGTTGCAGGTAGTGTGTTTGTATCGTGTGTAAGCTTGTGAGAGGAAAGAGAGAGGAGCCGTGAGTCTCTAGGGTTTATTTCTTTGGTGAATGTCGTGAGTGTGTTTAGGGTTTGGCAAGTTTTTGAAGTTGTGGTCTGGCCGTGAGTGGCTTCGAATGGGAGAAGAGAGAAGCTTATTAGGGTTTATTTCTTTTGTTATGGAAACAAATCAAGTAAAAAAGGGATGTATTTAATTAAATTATTTAGGAAAGAAATTGTGTATTTTAGGTGAGGATTAGATTCTAGATATTTTAAAATGGAAGGAGATTTGATTGGATTGGACATGTGTTAAATGTGATTTGAACATTTTGGATTGGGCTTGGGCGAAATGGGTTTTTTTATGGGTTGCGAGGGTTTTGGGCCGAGGCTAATATTTTAATACATGAATTGACTAAAAGAACCCGAGGCTAAAATAGTGAGTTTAAATTTGACAAGGTATTTATTTTTGAATTTTCCCTTCTGACATTCGTTTCCCGTGACTTCCGTAACTTATCGGGTAGTGCCTCCATACGAGGCTCATCATTGGGCTTTATGCAAAAATGCAGTGTCTACACTCTGAAACAGAGAAAAATAAGTTTCAGCGCTCATTGGTGTTACGACGCACATTGCGACGCACAAAGTGTGAGAGCACCAAGTCTCGGCTCATCACGCCACACAAGCTTGAGCGTAGCGACACTCAACTTCGAGAGGGCCGCGTCGCGCCGCACAAGGGCATGCGTTGCGACTCTAACCTATGTAAAATATTGGCAGATAGCATTTTCTACTTGGATCCAATCCAAAACACTTACAACTTTCTCTAAACACTTCAATACATTCAAAAATCCAATTTTAACATCAAAACCAACATCAACACGTGTTATAAAATAAACAGAAATATATTCTAAATACATATATGCATTACTTTGAATCAAAATACATACTAAATTAGAATCCTATAATGAAGTGACTCACGAATAATTCTAGGTCACTTAAAGGTGGTCAAGTGATTCTAGAATGGTATCCATAGCTACAAGCTTTCATCTAGAGTTCCAAACTCTAATTTTATGTTACATGTCCAACATGAACATATTTGACCCAATCACAAGCATATTGTGCTTATGCTTCCAAAGCATCCATACATAATTCATTAACCTAATTTCAACTTCAAGCTATGTTATTATGTATCTAATACATAATACATCACTATATGTTTCACTAATGATAACAACTCACACATGAAAAATATAGATTTAGAGAATATCAAACTTACCTAGCAAACTTGAATCCAAGATCCAATGTTCTTCTCCTTATTGAAAATGTAGAAAACTTTCAAAGCTTATCTCACAAATACTTGAGGTTAGTCTTTCTTATACTTTGTCTTGTACTTACTTATCAAAAACTTGCTCAAACTTGCCTTTTATAGTCAAGCTTATGCAAGTTCTAATCAACTTTTAGGTGAGTTTAATCCAATTTTTCCAAATATGCATATTAGGTGTGACTAATCAACTTTGTCTACTACTTTGATTTAATCCTATTAAATTTAGACAAAGTTAACCACTTGATTAGTTCATTGTCTACCACTTTGATTTAATCCAATTAAATCAAGCCAAATACACTTATTATTACATATTTTTTTATTATCCAAATATCCTCCAATGGTAGCGATATTTATAAATTACAACAAAATCCTTATGTGATTTTGGATTAATCCAATTAATCCTAATAGGTCAATTAAATAATTAATATTATCCAATAAGACTTAGTTACTTTGATTGATAATTATAATAATAAATATTATTTATTATCAAATATTATTAGCTACCCAAGTGTTTAACGAGTACACTTCATATTATGAGACTCTCTAAGTTCAGACACGTTCGTCATACAAGTCTAGCTAATATGTACACAATTCGGCCACCTTTAAATTTACGAAGAACACGAACGACCTTTCTGAACTACAAGTCTAGGTCATCACATATCCGAGTTGTGCTTAGGAAACAGAGATTACACCGTCAAGTTTTCAAGCCGCACATTTCATTTTTCCGACATGTCCACGATTCTTTACAACTAATTAGAACATTATTTCTGGTATCTGTAATCAACCCTAGGTGATCGACTTTGGCCAAAGTCTTAAGAATCATGGCTTTGTTAGAGTTGGTGCTCGTCGCCAATTTTTGATGTATTTATTGTAAATATGTTGCACTTTTATATTTTATTTTGAATAAAATTTAGTATTTTCATCGATATAATCTTTTGTTTAATGGTAAAGAAGTAAATATCTCATAGAATGACTTATTATATTGTAGTTGCAAAAGCGTCGCAATGGACACTGAGAAACATTACAACTTGATTAATTATTAAAATAGTTCCTAGTCAAGGTTTACATACATGGTCGGTTAGTAAACCCATGAGACTGGTACATGTCGTATATTAGAATAGTTCCAATAGCTTATCTTAGTTAACCATGAGTCTTAGAGAGACTCATGTAGACATGTAGGTATTTATTGGATAAACATTGAATGACTTACTTGAAGATTCCTAATAGATGGTACACCAACGTCAAAAGGAATCTTCTCGAGTCGAGTAGCATATTAGCTCATTTGACTTGAGATATCACTATAGATATATAGGATTTCCACACTTTGATGGTAGTCACGTCAATGATCTTTTAATATTAGACATTCGTCTGTTCGTTGGGTGTGGACAGATACATATGATATTTTGTGATGTATCCAGAGAGGATCCGTCAGTCCCGTGTATGTGATTTAGGTATTCAATAAGTGATTCTTTAAAATCCTTGGCCGAGGTATACTGCGAAAACGAGTTCTGAGTATTTATTTAGAGAATCACGGTTATGTTGCGACATATTAGAATTATTCATAGTGGAGATTTGACATTATTCTATATCTTCGAAATAATTCGGATAGCCTATGACAGATGGATTAAATATATACAATGATCTCGACTTGTATGATTCAACTTGATTATCTGTGGTCGTCGTAATTTTTGAGTGGACAAATTACGAATACGGAAATGATTTTTGTGACAGATAAACTTTAACTTAGAGAGTCTCACAATATGAAGTGTACTCATTGAGCACTTGGGCAATTATTTACGGATAATTCAGATTATTCATAATTTACACATGCGCGTTTTTTAAATGTGTATTTGTTTACAATACATAATTTAATTAGATACATATTAATGACCAAATGGTAAATAAATTTTAACATTTATTTTATTATGGTTAATTGAATTAATTGAATTAATCATTAATCATGATAAAAAGAGAATATTCTTGGAATATTTTCTAATAATCTTATTTTGTTATTTAGTGAAAGGAAATTCAAATTAATTAAATTGTTAATTAATTTTAGCTTTCTAGAAGAAAGAATATTCTTGGCATATTCTTAACATTTGGCTAATTGTGATTGGCCAAACCATGTGTGTATGACACATGGACTTCACTAACTCAAAATTGGTTAATTAATCGTATTTATATAAGATAAAATATGTGTAAATTTTTGGACTAAGCAGTGGACTTGGAAAATGACCAAAAAGGCCTACAATTCGAAAATGGTTAGTTCAAAATGAAAAATATGTTTTCATTTTTGGGTTAGCCATTTTCTCAAAAAGTTGAGAGCAAAAAGAAAAAGTTAGGGATGGGTTCAAAAGAAGAACATCAAAGGAGAATGATTTGGAAAATTTGAAGCAAAATCAAAAACTTAATTGGATTAAGGTAATACTTTTGTTTCAAGTCTTGGAAATTATTTTTCCCTAGCATGTCTATATGTATTTGATATATATATATATATATATATTACATGTTTCAAGTATATTATTAGATAGTATATTATTAGATAATATATTTATTTTCAAATTTGTGGTGTTATTGGATTTTGATAATGACATTTGTTTTCTTTGATTAAAGCATGTGTTATATTGAATTAATTGTTGAATTAGATTCAAGATATGTTATTGCCATTCTAGAGTGTTGTAGCCACTCATATGATGCCTAGAATTGTTCTTGAGACTTTATTTGTGGTGACTTTAAAATGGTGTAAATTAATTTGATTAATTTGGTTAGAAATTGGATTTTTACATGAAAAATGGATATATTTATTTTCTGGATCAAATCTGGAAAATAAAATATTTTGTGAGTAAAAATATGATGTTTGGATGCGTTTGGATGTGTATTGGGTGTTAAACAAATATCAGAAAATGTTTCGAGTCGAAAATTGGCAAAAACGGTAAAATTACTCAAAATGGGCTTACCACTTAAGGACTGTCCAAGCAGTGAATTATTTATTATTTAGACAGTCCAGGGGCTGACCGTTTATTGCCCAAGTGGCCGGGTGGACCCGACTCGGTAGTTGGTTGACCAATTTGACCGGTTACCCATTTTTTGTAGTATTTATTCGAAAAAGTTTTCGTAAAATCTTTGTTGCGTTTTTACGATTAGTTTATGTTGTTAAGTAATTAACAAATAATATGTTTAGGTGAAATATGATCTAATTAGAGGTATTGTATATCGGCTCATTCGTTCGGAAAAATTTAAAATGTTAAAAAACTTTTTTTGCCTAAAATTGAGCTTCCACCACCAAAATGCCAACAAACTTACTCACATGGATACCTTAACCCCTTATGGTACACATACAGGCCATCAGATCATATCTTGATATACACTTGATTAACGAATGCATCGGTCCACACCCAACAAATATTTAACGGTCAGACCATGAAAGGTCTCTGACATACATGACATCAAAATGTGGAGGATCAACATAAAATCAATGTTATCCTATAGTCAAATGATCACATATGCTACTCGACTCGAGGATATTCCTATTGACGGTGGTGTGTATTTCCAACTATTTGGAATCAATTGTAAGTCAATTAGTATTCGCTCCAACGAATACCCATATGTCTTTATGAGCTTCCATTGCACATGGTCCATTGAGTTAGACCATTGGAACTTAAATTCTAATATATGACATATACAAGTCTTCTAGGTTATAGGAATTCGACCGTATTCCAAAATCAACGACTATAAATATTTACTTTAAGAATAGTTTATAATAATAATATTATCCCAATATCGGACCACCCAATATCAAGTATTACTACATGATTATTCTAAGGTCAATGTCATTCTAATCATATTTATATATCAAACTAATATGCATTATGACATAATAAATACCATTAATAAGGTTGAAATGCAAATGTGGTTATTTTATTAATAAATAATAAAAAATGATGTATAATATATTATTCAGATTGGCGCTCCAAGTACCAACTTCAACAACAGTTTATGCTTTCACGTGATATATTTTCAGTTCATGTTTTACA
This sequence comes from Zanthoxylum bungeanum, assembly GCA_019454045.1. NCBI lineage: Eukaryota > Viridiplantae > Streptophyta > Magnoliopsida > Sapindales > Rutaceae > Zanthoxylum > Zanthoxylum bungeanum. The sequence goes on from SKCR01008551.1 coordinate 29,123, forward strand.
TGTTTACAGTTCACGTATACAGTCCACAATAGAATTTATGCTTTATAGTTTACGAGTCAGTTCATGATTACATTTTCATTCTTCACGAATTATCGTTATGTTTCATGTTTACGGTCCATGTCACATTATTTACAGTTCATGATTTTTCGAGATTTACAATTGAAGTTTCATGCTTCACAATATAAGATTTACATGTTTATCAATGCAAGTAACTAAATTAATTTCAAAACACCAGTAAAGTGTCATCCCCTCATATATAGCTGCTCGAGTTTGCTCATGTTCATGTTCATGCTCATATTTCCCTACCCATACGGTGTTAGATTTCCGCTAAGTAGGTCTCACTAAAGTTATAGCTACTCGAGTATGCTCAGCTTCAGCTTGCCTAATGGTTCTTTGAAAACCCTCTTAGGCTTATTTACGTCTATGTTTATGATTCTCTCCTTATAGAGTGCTAGGTCCGACTAAGCAGGTTTCTGTTGGACAATTATGACCCATAGCGTCACTATTTGTAAAAGACATTGTGGTTTTTGTACAAATTAACTATGTGACAATGGAAATTGCTATTTTATCATTTTTTAATTAGATTACTTGAATATATATAAATGATAAAAGTCTTTATGACTAGTTCCGGATTATAAGATATGAGACAATATCAATCCACAAAGGTTTAATCATTAAATATCCCTAGTCGTAGTATTATCGAGACTGGACATCGATAATGTGGAATAGACTAGTATTGCACTTGTGCGCGTTATGAGAACATAACAACATAGTTTTCATATATTTAAGTATTGGATACTTATGCAAGTGTAATAGGAGGTTGTGTTTACCAATGGTATGGAAACAGCTTCGCTCTGGATAGACCCCGCGGAATCCCATTGGTAGTATGACTATGTGTCTATGGGAATCCGCATCAGGGTAGGTGTATTTGGTCTTAACCTGAGACTTGCATCGCTAATACTTGCGACAATCAATACGCTTTGGTTTTGGTCGTCTGGGACTTTAACAGGTTCTGTGTACGCCTCTTCTGGGTTTATTGAGAATCGTAGTGTGATGTCAAGATGGAAGTATCACTTCAGTCATATGAAGATGATGATCACGCAGGGATACAGAACTGGTTCTCTATTATGTTGCAACTATCGGGATAATATGACAAGGTCATGATTATCCGATTATAGAGACTAGTTGCTTGTGATCCGATATATGCTTCATATGGGCAGACACTATTCCAGCCCCAGGCCTTGCATGTGACATCTGATACTGGATCGCAATACGCAATACTACGTATACTACGCCTGACATAGATTATATATTCCTTAAAGAATATTTCTGGAGAATTGGGTAGGCACGACGCTTTGCTAGAAGCCAACCATGTCTTGTAAATCGGTAAGAACGTAGTACCGGGTACACACGTATTCGGATAGTCCGACAACCGAATTTACTGCCAAAATATCCAGAGATCTCATGGGTCGCTTCCCGAAGATTCACTGATGACGTTTGACTCGAACAGAATTAATCTGGAATTAATTATGAGAGAGAGAAAATTAATCTATGATTAATTACGGAGAGAATTTATCTGGGATAAAATTCAATTAAAAGAGAGAGAACGATTAATTTGGAATTAATCGATTAAAATAATATATTCGATATATTAAATGAAATTAGATTTCATAACGGAATTAAAATTGGATTTTAATTCGAAAGAACGAATTAATTTAGAATTAATTCGCGAGCGACTTTTATAGTAATTTTGCTATGCATAATTATTTAATTAAATTTGATTTAATTAAGTCGCAACGGAAAATTCGTTAATTCGGAATTAACGAACCCGAGCCCGGGATGTGTTTGCGGGCCCACTCGGATTTTGAATCAAGTGGGGCCCACATTAAGTCACATCATTAGTCACTTTATTTGCTTTAAGGTGATGGAAGTTAGTGAGCAAATAATTGGTAACTTGTTGCTTACACAAGTTTGACTTGTGATGGACATTTACTAACTACACTTTTTGTAAATGGATTTGATTTTTGAAATCAATTATACATTTTAACAAAAATTGAAAACTCACTCACTCTCTCAACACACATAAAACCGTGACTCTCCCTCTCCTTTTTACTCTCCAATTGCCGAGAACAAGAAGGAAGAAAAAGGAAGATTTTGTTACAAACTTCTTCCATTGCTAGCACACAAAGAATCATACAAAGGTGATAGGGAAACATCCCTAGAGTTTGGAATTCTTGTTTCACCAAGCTTGGAGCTCGACAATTATCAAAGTGGAGCTTGGAGCACTACACAATGAGCAAAAGTTTTGAACTTTCCATCTACATCCAACCGAGCATTGTAAGTATTTTCCGCTAACTTCTTTGCGTATTCACACTTCTATTATGCTTAAATGATCTTGGATTAGTTCTTAGAGAACCCAACAATGGTATCAGAGCCTATTTAAGCATGAAATGAACTTAGGGTTTATAATCTTGATTTGGGGATTTTGTGATTTGAGCATGATATCTTCAAATTGATGGTTTGGATAAGCTTGGATGATGTTAAATTAGATTTATGCATCTTAATATTTGAGAAAATAAATTGGATTAATTTTCCCCAAATTTGCTTATCTTGGCCGAACCTATCGGAGCCCTTTATGTCATGGTGATTTTGATTTTTAAGACCATTGGATGTGTTTAAAATGCTTGGATATATTGATTTGTGATTTAATTGGATTGAAATCAAAATTGATATAAAAATCCCATCATTGCCGTGACTTGTAGAGCATGGAATGAGATTGATTTTGCTTCAATTATGTTGGACATGAATTGATAATGATAAAGCATGATTAATTATGTAAATTGGTATTTTGGAAATGTTAATTTGAATAATTAATTATGGCTATACACTTTAGTTAAATAAATTGTGATATTTGGAATATTAGAATTTAATTAATTAGGCTTAATTTGGAATTGGACTAAAATTATTATATTTGGGCCTAATGGGCTTGGTTGGGCCAAGTTGGTTAAAGACAATTAGATTGGATCCAAATTGGGCCTAAAACCATACCATTAAGTCCAAATATAATAAATGGGCCTTTAAATAATTAATTGGGCCTAATGGGCCAAATTAATTTTATGGCAAAGGGTGATTCCTTATTGGGCTTTGGTTTCCAAAGTCCAAGCCTTAAGAAATTAATTGAAAGCCCATTGGACTTTAATTAATTAACATGGATGTTAATTAGGCTTTGAGACCCATTAAGATTAGATTTAGAATTTAAATCGTAAAGGCACATTAAAAGTGTAATTATTTAATTTGGAATTAAATAATAGATTAGTATTGAATACAAATAAATTGGATTTAAAATTGTAGTTCAAAATAATTAGAGAATACGCACTTTGAGTACTTATTCTCAAACGAGTTGGACTCGCGCAAATCAAATCGTTGTTTGAACATTGGATGATCACTTAATTCAAAGATTAATTAATTGGATTAGATTGATTGAATAACATGCTTTGTGAGAATACATGGATGTATTGTATGAATAATGTATATCGGATGGATATTAGATGGGTGATGGCAATTTTGGAAATTATTGTAATAATTTAGAATTTATTAAATTGGACTTGTGTGTCCAGCCTTTATCTCTCGACTCTTTGTAATTCTCTTCTCACCAATTCCCCTCAATGTTAATGAGGTTTCTTTATTGTATTATGTAATTGGGTAGAAGTTAGAATAGTGCTAGCCGGGGAGAGGAAAGTGAGTGATTTGTTCTAGGAACAATTTGTGAGATATACATTCGCATATCATTATTAATTTTATTTATCGCGCCTTATTATGCTTTTAGAATGCATGCTTAAGGGTGTATGATGAGACCTAATTAAAGATAATTAATTGGTTTCCAATTACGCGAAAAACCCTCAATCAAACATTAAGCGTTTTCCTTCCATTGAATGGTTCTTTCTCAAGATCCAAGATTGGCATTGGTTTATTGGCCAAAGTCAAGATCAATGTCCATCACGGATGTGTTTGAACCATGAAAGCTTTGTTCCATATCGCATGTCTTGGGCAAGTTGTGATTTTTTGGCCAAATTCAAGGTCACTCCTTGTTCATCGACATGGATTACGAAGTTTTCCAAGGTCAATGGGTCCCACTTAATTGGAATCATTAAGCTTGTTGAGCCAAAGTCAAGGCTTAGTTGATTCAGAGGAAAAGGTTAGGAAAATATATTGGATATATTGGCATATATATTGTATATATGTTTCAGACTTGGAGGTCCACCTACCGGATCTAGGAATTGGATGAGATCCAATTGATCTTAGAGATCTACCTAGTTAAATATCATACAGCTAGTTGGCCAAAGTCAAGATTGTGTGTTATTTAACAGGATCCTAGCCCACTAGGAAACTAGGTTTCCCGAGTACTCAACAGAGGGTTAGAGGCTCGCCGAAAAATAGTGGGAGCCTAGTATTGAATTTACAATTTCGTTCAAATACTTGCCAATACGCGCTTTCAAATTATTTCGTCATTTTAAATATATATTAGTTGGACTAATATTCTATTATTTTTCTTGTAACAGTTGGACTGTACCTAAAAATCGTTAATTGAATAGTTAGACTATTGCAATTAAGATGACTGGAAAGATCGGAGTTAGAGATATTATCATGGACGAAAATGTCTTTAATTAATGGCGCGAACTTTTGATTGGGAAATGAACCTCAAGATTGTCGTCATGGGGGCTGAGAGGATACTTTATACAATAGAGAGACCTCTCGGGCCTAAGCCCGGAAATGAGCAGCCGCTTGAGCTTGAGCTTTGGAAGACTCATAGCGATGACAACTCAACTGCTCAATCTGTCATGCTCACTGGGATGACCCCTCAATTTCATCGCCAAAACAAGGGATTGGATCCCTATACTATGATGGCAAAATTGAAGGATCTTCATCGATCTAACCTTAGATCGCAAAGGTATGAATTGCAGAAGAATTTCTTTCACTCTTGAAAGTCAGAGGGTACATCTGTCGAGCACCATGTGTCGCAGATGATTGCTGACATTGAACAGCTGGGTCAGCTAGGCATAACCTTTGAGGCTGAGACTTCTATAGATTTGATCTTGCAGTCTCTTCTTGACAGTTGGAGCGGGTTCATCATGAACTACAATATGATAAACCAAGACCATACTCTTGGAGATCTGATGGCAATGCTGCGTGAAGCAGAAAAAGAGCTTTTGAAGGAAAAAAATCGTGAAGCGCACTTCGCTTCAACATCTCAATCTCCCCAGGCTTGGCCGAAGGCTACTGGAGGCGTAAAGAAGAAGAAGAAGAAGAAGAAGAAGAAGGGCAAGGCCAAATCGTCAAAGTCTTCTGGGAAGGCAAAGGACAAATCCTAAGATGTATGTCTGCAGTGTAGCAAATAGGGTCACTGGAAGCGTGACTGCCGTGAGTGCAAGGCACATGAAGGAAATCAAAGCGGGCAAGGCACCAGCTTCAGGTATGTTTGTTATAGAAATAAACATGTCTACTTCTAGTTTTAAAAATTGGATTTTTGATTCTGGTTGTGGTACTCATATATGTACTGATGTGCAGGATCTGCAGATTAGCAGGAGACTGGCCTCAGGGAGATTGATCTACGAGTTGGAAACGGGACCAGGGTCGCTGTTTTGGCTGTAGGGACTTATATTTTGGAACTGCCCTCGGGGCATGTACTAAACTTATCAGACTGTTATTATGTACCTAGTTTGACTAGGAATATTATATCTGTATCTTTATTAGCCCAATGTGGGTATACTTTTTTTTTAGAAACACTGGGTGTTTTATGTATAAAATGATATGGAGATATGCAGTGCTGATGTGAATAATGGTCTTTATATTTTGAATATAAATCAATCTCAAACATATAATGTAACAAATAAAAGGCTTAAACTAAGTAACAAATATGAAACTTATATGTGGCATTGTCGTCTGGGACACATTAACAAGACTCGCATATCCACACTTTCGAAGAGTGGGTACTTGGACAGATTTGATCCAAATTCATATGACGTCTGCGAATCTTGTTTATTAGGCAAAATGCCTAAAACACCTTTTAGCGGTAAAGGTGAACGTGCCACCGAACTGTTAGCCCTCGTTCATAGTGACGTATGTGGGCCCATGTCTAGCCAGGCTAGAGGTGGATATGAATACTTCGTAACCTTTACGGATGATGCATCACGTTATGGTTATGTGTATCTTATGAGACACAAGTCGGAAACCTTTGAGAAATTCAAAGAGTTTCGACACGAAGTAGAAAAATAGACCGGCAAAAGTATTAAAACATTACGGTCGGACCGTGGTGGAGAATACTTAAGCAATGAGTTTCTCGATTACTTGAAAGAGTATGGTATTCTTTCACAATGGACTCCTCCCGGAACACCGCAATTAAACGGTGTGTCCGAACGGAGAAACCGAACTTTGTTGGACATGGTAAGGTCATGATGAGTCGCACTGAGCTACCTATTTCCTTATGGGGATATGCATTGAACAGTGCAATACTTATTTTGAATAAGGTTCCGTCAAAGTCTGTTCAACAGACTCCGTATGAAATATGGACAGGAAAGAAACCGGGTTTCTCATTCCTGAAGATTTGGGATTGCTGGGCATACGTAAAACGTTTGGATGGTACCAAACTTGAACCCAAATCGGATAAGTGTCTATTTGTAGGTTATCCTAGGGAAACCAAAGATATTACTTCTACACAACCCACAAGAACAAAGTATTTGTTGCTCTACATGCGGTTTTCCTTGAGAAGGAATTCCTAAATGCAGTGGTAAGTGGGAGGAAAGTAGAACTCGATGAAAATCAGAGTGATAATGTTCCTGGCACCGATTTCTTAACGAACATGAACAGTTCATCAGGGATGAGACTGTACCACAATCTTCGAATACACAAGAACCGCGTAGGTCGGAGAGAGTCAGAAAACAACCTGAGAGGTATGGGTTTCTGATCTCACCTCATGTGGATATTAATCTTATTGAGGAAGACGAACCGGCTACGTATGAGGAAGCGATACAAAAATCGACTCCGTTTTATGGCAAGATGCCATGAAATCTGAAATGGATTCCATGTACACCAACCAAGTTTGGACACTGGTTGATGCACCAGAAGGCGTAAAGCCTATTGGTTGCAAATGGGTCTTCAAGAAGAAGACCGACATGGATGGAAACATACAAACGTACAAAGCTAGGCTTGTAGCGAAAGGGTATCGTCAACGACATGGTGTCGATTACGATGAAACTTTTTCACCTGTTTCCATGATTAAATCCATTCGGATAATGCTTGCTATTGATGCATATTTCGATTACGAGATATGGCAGATGGACGTCAAAACCGCTTTCCTTAACGGAAACCTTTTAGAGGATGTTTATATGCAACAGCCTGACGGTTTTGTCGTACCAAAACTTACAAACAAGGTTTGTAAGTTAAATCGATCCATTTATGGATTGAAGTAAACATCCGTGTTCTTGGAACCAACGTTTTGATGAGATATAAAAGAATATGATTTCGTTTAAAACGAGGATGATCCTTGTGTATATAAGAAGGTTAGTGGGAGCATACTGACATTCATTGTCCTTTACATTGATGATGTATTGCTTATTGGCAATGACATTCCCATGCTACAATCGTGAAAGCTTGGCTTTCATTAAAATTCTCCATGAAATATCTGGGAGAAGCAGCCTTTATTCTAGGAATAAAGATCTACCAGGATAGATCTAGAAATCTTCTTGGACTCTCCCAGAGCACGTACATTGACAAAGTGTTGAAGAGATTCAACATGGAACAGTCTAATAGGGGACTGTTGCCAGTGTCACATGGTGTCACTCTATCTAAGGACATGTGTCCTAAAACTCAAGATGAGAGAGACAACATGAGTCGAATCATGTTCGCTTCGGCAGTCGGATCGATCATGTATGCCATGATATGTACGCGACCTGATGTCTCCTATGCTTGAGCATGTGTAGTCGCTATCAGGCCGATCCAGGTGATGGTCACTGGGTTGGCGGTTAAGAACATCATTAAGTATCTTAGACGAACTAGGATGCGTTCTCAATCTATGGAGATGGAGAACTTGAGGTAACTGGGTTTACCGATGCAAGTTTCCAAACCGATAAAGACGACTTTAAGTCGCAATCTGGGTACATATTTTGTTTGAACAACGGAGCAGTAAGCTGGAAATCTTCCAAGCAAGAGACTGTTGTCGATTCACAACAGAAGCGGAATATATTGATACAGCTGAAGCAGCAAAAGAGGCAGTTTGGATCCGTAAATTCCTAATTGGATTAGGAGTAGTTCCGTTAGCAGCTGAGCCCGTTCCATTGTATTATGACAATAACGGGGCTATAGTGCAGGCTAAGGAACCGTGGTCTCATCAACAATCCAATCATGTTCTTCGACGTTTCCATCTGATTCGTGAGATCATACATCGTGGCGATGTGAAAATCGAGAAGGTCGCATCAGATGACAACATTGCAGATCTGCTGACGAAAGTTATTCCTCAGTAAAAGTTTGAGCGACATGTACATAGTTCAGGTGTTAGATACTTAAGTGACTGGCTATAGGCCAAGTGGGAGATTGTTGGACAATTATGACCCATAGCGTCACTATTTGTAAAAGACATTGTGGTTTTTGTACAAATTAACTATGTGACAATGGAAATTGTTATTTTACCATTTTGTAATTAGATAACTTGAATATATATAAATGATAAAAGTCCTTATGATTAGTTCCAGATTATAAGATATGAGACAATATCAATCCACAAAGGTTTAATCATTAAATATCCCTAGTCGTAGTATTATCGAGACTGAAATCGATAATGTGGAATAGACTTGTATTGCACTTGTGCGCGTTGTGGGAGCATAACGGCATAGTTCTCATATATTTAAGTATAGTATACTTATGCAAGTGTATAGGAGGTTGTGTTTACCGATGGTACGGGAACAGCTTCGCTCTGGATAGACCCCGCGGAATCCCATTGGTAGTATAACTATGTGTCTATGGGAATCCGCATCAGGGTATGTGTATTTGGTCTTAACCTGAGACTTGCATCGCTAATACTTGCGACAATCAATACGCTTTGGTTTTGGTCGTCTGGACTTTAACAGGTTCTGTGTACGCCTCTTCTGGGTTTATTGAGAATCGTAGTGTATTGGGTGTGATGTCAAGATGGAAGTATCACTTCAGTCATATGGAGATGATGATCACGCAGGTACAGAACTGGTTCTCTATTATGTTGCAACTATCGGGATAATATGACAAGGTCATGATTATCCGATTATAGAGACTAGTTGCTTGTGATCTGATATATGTTTCGTACGGGGCATACACTATTCCAGCCCCAGGCCTTGCATGTGACATCTGATACTGGATCGCAATACGCAATACTACGTATACTACGTCTGACATAGATGATATATTCCTTAAAGAATATTTCTGGAGAATTGGGTAATCACGGCGATTTGCTAGAAGCCAACCATGTCTTGTAAATCGGTAAGAACATGGTACCAGGTATGCACGTATTCGGATAGTCCGACGACCAGATTTACTGCCAACATATCCAGAGATCTCATGGGTCGCTTCCCGAAGATTCATCGATGACGTTTGAACTCGAACAGAATTAATCTGTGATTAATTATGAGAGAGAAAATTAATCTAGGATTAATTACGGAGAGAATTTATCTGGGTTAAAATTCATTAAAAGAGAGAGAACGATTATTTTGGAATTAATCGATAAAATAATATATTCGATATATTAAATGAAATTAGATTTCATAACGGAATTAAAATTGGACTTTAATTCGGGCGAACGAATTAATTTAGAATTAATTTGCGAGCGACTTTAATAGTAATTTTGCTATGCATAATTATTTAATTAAATTTGATTTAATTAAGTCGCAACGGAAAATTCGTTAATTCGGAATTAACGAACCCGAGCCCGGGATGTGTTTGCGGGCCCACTCGGATTTTGAATCAAGTGGGCCCATATTAAGTCACATCATTAGTCACTTTATTTGCTTTAAGGTGATGGAAGTTAGTGAGCAAATAATTGGTAACTTGTTGCTTACACAAGTTTGACTTGTGATGGACATTTACTAACTACACTTTTTGTAAATGGATTTGATTTTTGAAATCAATTATACATTTTAACAAAAATTGAAAACTCACTCACTCTCTCAACACACAAAAAATTGTGACTCTCCATCTCCTTTTTACTCTCCAATTGCCGAGAACAAGAAGTAAGAAATAGGAAGATTTTGTTGCAAACTTCTTCCATTGCTAGCACACAAAGAATCATACAAAGGTGATAGGGAAATATCCCTAGAGTTTGGAATTCTTGTTTCACCAAGCTTGGAGCTCAACAATTATCAAAGTGGAGCTTGGAGCACCACACAAGGAGCAAAAGTTTTGAACTTTCCATCTACATCCAACCGAGCATTGTAAGTATTTTCCGCTAACTTCTTTACGTATTCACACTTCTATTATGCTTAAATGATCTTGGATTAGTTCTTAGAGAACCCAACAGTTTCATGCTCCTAGGTTGCGATACTGGTGATGTTTTTCATGATACTCAAAATATGCAAGCATGCGCGGGGGCGACGGTCGAATCCATGTACGTAAGGAGATGCGGGGGAGATATCCCAACCTCGCTCGTTGCATATGTATTTTTCATAGCTCATGTGTTTTTCATGTTTATAATTACAGTTTTTAGTTCAAGTTATCAGTTACAGTTATTGTCTACAGTTTACAGTTTATTATTCACGTTTCCAGTTCATGTCACAATTCTCAGTTCATGTTATGGTTTTCAAGTCAGGATTATTGTCTGCAGTCATGTTATCATGTTCGCAATTATAATTTATGTTTACATATTTCGATTCAAATTTTCAGTTTAGTTCATGTGTATAGTGTACGTCATGTTCACAACTGCTTTAAGTTTATGTTTTCATATCATGCTGATAATATTAGTTCATATTCACGTTTTCAGTTTATGATTCAATCTTAGTTCATGTTATGGTTTTCGGTCATGATTACGAGTTCACGTTATTCAATTTTCGATAATGTTCACAGTCTATGTATCACAGCTACAAACCATGCTCATAATTGTCAGATCAAGATGATAGTTTCAAGTCATGTTTATGGTTCTCAAGTCTTGTTGGTAGTTGTCGGTTTAGATACATGTGTTAGTTTATGGTTTCAGTTTACTAACCATTCTTACATATGTTTCATTCATGTTTATACTTTATGTTTCATGTTTATGGTAACAGTACATGATTTACAATTTAAGTTTCAAGATCTACAATTCATAATTCTCGATACATGATATGTGTCCACGATTTCTTTAAGTTTGGAATTAGATTCTCTACACAAATTGCATACTATATGTTTTTAATTTCGTTTCCTGTGATCATTGTCGTTCAAGCCAAATTTAATATTTTTTACCATTAAACTGATTCAAAAGTCTATTTTGGATCGATTAAGTTAATATTTACCTACCCTTATTGAGTAGTTTAACCCTTTATTTATATATATATATATCCCATAAACAACAATAGTAATATTTATTGTCTTATGACATCAAAAGCTGTAAGAAAAAGAAAAGTAAATAGAGCCTCATTAGTCATTACATCACATCACCGAAAGATGAGTTGCTTATCTTTGACTAACAAAATGGATTAACAATGATTAGTTGGTTAACCTAATGCCCGATTGACACTTAATTGCATTTAACTTGGCACGCCAGTCATCAAAAAGTTGTTTGAATTGGTCCTGTTTCACTGCACGCCTATAAAATGTTTGGCCTTCAGGATCTTAGACATGTATATAATAATAATTTTATTATTATGAGCTAAAATAAATTTAAATTGGCTTAAAAGTAGTCTAATTTACTGATTCTGACTCAAATAAAATAAAATAAAATAAAATGAGAGAGATGACAGACACCCTCTAATCATAAATCACAAAGGGTACATACACTATACATTGATTGTGGTTATTATGATGAATGCATGTGTAGATACGTGAGTTATATGATAATATCCACAATCCCCATGTTATTTGGTAACTTGCTACTCTTTTGTTTTGAAAAAATATTTGAGTTTGAAAAATAAAGGAGAGATTATAGCATACTCAAAAGCTTTAAGATTTGTCACCATTAGTCCAGATAATAAATATCATAGGTGGAATAAAGTATTGGTAAAACTAAATTAAATAAATTTATTTTTTTATTAAATGGGTCATTTATATGAGTCTTTCAACGTTATTACACTCTATATAAAATTATTATTATATTCAATTCAATAAAAATATAAGTCTCCTCTGTTTTTTTTTTTTAATGGAATGAGTCTATCAAGAAGAAATTAAATATAATTATTAGTTATTAAAAAAAAAAAGGATGAATGAAGTACAATTATCTTGTATCTTATAACTTCATCGCCCAACTATTTTAAGTGAAAAAGGTCGTACCCAATATATAAAATTCCGATAATCATCCAAGTTTGAAAAAGATCCTTCATATACACAATCCTTTCATTATTTTCATGCTCATGTATATAATTAATCAAACAAAGATCACAATTCACTAATCATATGTTAAAAATGCTCCAACTACATATGGAATTGGGTGAGTGAAATACTTTTTATATATAGGTCATAACCTAAATTATTGGATGTATTATATTATGACAGAAACTTAGGTTCCTAATGTACAAGCTAATATTAAAAAAAAAAACAAAGCCAAAAGAACACAAAGGGGCGTGCGTGAGCCCCACCACACACACCAAAATTTCATTGAGTATGCGCACCAATCTTCAATTTTTTATGCATGCACCAACACTTTTTTTTTTTTTTTTTTTTTGAAACGATGGAAACCCCGCTATCAAATCACTCATTCTGGGCCGCGGCGCAGGTAAAATCACCGGCTATCCCAGGCTCTTACAAGAAGTGCACCTCCTGGATTCGAACCCAGAACCTCAAGATGAGATCCTGGACCCTACAGCACCAAACCACACCCCTTGGGGATACTTGCACCAACACTTTAATCATAATATCACATGATTCATTATTACTGAACAATTCCCATGCATTTCTCTGTTTTATTAATCTTTAGTAAACACGTATTAAAAATATTTTCCTTAAAGCGTTATTTGTCCCCTCTCGATTGAGATTTACTGGCATATTACTTCAAGAATACGACAAGTTTAAACAAATTTGCATTAAGTAAACAGTGAAGAATTCCAAAAAGAATTATAAAACACTTGTAAGAATTTCTGGTTAAAAAAAAAAAAAAAAAAAAAGAATGAGAGGAGAACGAAAGTCTAATTATGATTTTGAATTTCCTATATGCATTTATAGAAACAAGACAGCATTTGAATGCACCTTTTCACTATTAAATTGAAGAGTTATATTTATTGAAGAATTGCAATCTTTCTGAAAATAAACAAATTAATTTATTTAATTATAATAGATTCTTTACACTTGAATTTTGTATATTTGGTTGTCAAACAGTTACTTTATATTAGAACAAATCCAACATTCTCTACTATAAATTGCTTATTGATCTTCACCAGTTTGCATACTCATTTTCCTTCCTGTGTATGTCATTTGGGTAAATAATAATAATATCCCAAAAAAAAATCATGATGAAGATGTCATATGCAGCAGCATTTTGTGTGATTGTTCTTTTGTTTCTGAGTGAAGAAGCAGAATTGACAATGGAAGCAGTGACTTGCAACCCATTGGAGTTGAGCCCATGTGCAAATGCAATCACAGGTGCAAATGTTCCCTCACCAATTGTTGCAGCAAATTGAAGGAGCAGAGGACTTGCCTTTGCCAATATGTCAAGAATCCAACTTGAAAAAGTTTGTAAACTCTCCAAATGCTAGAAAAGTTGCTACCATTTGTGGCTCCCCTTTTCCAAGCTGCTAGGGCTCTGATTTCTTTTGGTCTTTTATGGTTTGTGTTTTGGAGTTACCCTGAATGTCCTTTTTGCCTTGTGTTCTACTTGCATTATCGGTCAGCTATGTATTCACATTAATTATTGTTATTAGAGATATAAGAGCTTTGCTAATCTAAATCACAGTGCCATTTTTAGGTGGAATGTTAAATATCCCCTGTTAATTTCAAATGGAAAGTGAATAATTTATATCTTACCCGATGGATTCCTAACATCCAGAACTAGAATCTATCATATTGTCACTAATCCGGTTAGAGAACCTATCTGACTGGTTCGTTTCCAACCAGTTCTGGATAAACCTGAAACCATTGCTCACCCCTAACTAAATTATTGAAAGTTGATCATAGAATCATACCTGTAAACTATTGAAAATCAAAATGATACAAACCTAGTCTCCCTAATTAACTAATAAGAAAAATATTGATTGATAATGAAGCAAAGCCAAAATAGACAACGTAGCATGATGGATTTCAAGCCCTTAACAAACCACAAATTCAAATAACAATCCAGAAGATTCCATATGCATCATCAAGCGTAGTGTTAGCATTTTGCACTCTTCTTTTTTTCTTTTTTTCTTTTTCTTTTTTGGCAGAGTTGTCAATGGCTGTCACTTGAATCTCATTGGAAGTGAGAAGTGTGCACCAGCTAAAGAGGAACCATAAAATCACCCATCTGCAGATCAAGTAACATTATGATTGTAATAGCAGCTGTGCTACTTCATTTTCCCTTTTACTCTTTGTTTTGTTCTTTAGAATGACTTGATTTCTTATCTGTCAGAAAATGTTTCCTGGTTATTTGTTTAGGAATTTGTTAAGAAACTTAGCAAGCATCTCGTAATCTGTCAAAAGCTAAACCAGAAAATGGAGGAGAGGAGAAAACTAATTGTTAGAAGTTTCTCAATTGCGAGAGACATGTACAGTTCAGGAAGTGTAAATGTTTCAGCTCGAGAATCTGAAACAAAATGACTAGCAGCAGAAATACAAGCATTTAAAATAAACCAACTCTCAGTCACCAAATAAAACAAGAGCCATTTTATTTAACCTAAACACTGTCATTGTATCCAACACATGGCGTTAACAAACATAAGATTTAGTGGCTACTGACTAGTACATATCTGGGGGTACTCAAACTTGATACTTATACAACCTCCCTATCAAAATCGTCTCAAAGATGTAAATAAATTATTAAATCCTAAACTCAGGACAGGATAAAAAAAAAAAAAAAGAGCCTGGTTTTCTTTTAACATAGCATGCTTGAGACAAATATAGGAAAGAACAAAACGAAACTTTCTAACAGATATAGCAAGCCTAAACCGCATCTTCACCTCAGTTTAGCCCAGCACTCTCAGGAGCTTCACTAAACTATTCACTCGTGGCTTGTTGCAGTTGTTCCCCTTCCATTCCAAAGCATTCCTTCTGCTTGGGATTATTCTTTTCTTCTCTTTTTTTTTCTTTATATATAATTTACTTATAACTTACAGAATACAGAACCCCAGAATCACCCTCAAACTCCATGACATGAGAGGGGTTCAACTCAAAGGTATGGTATTCCATCCACAATCGAGCAGTTTTTGGTTTGCAGAATGGTTGGAGCACTACTGTTACACTCATATCTTAGCATCACCTACGGCAGAAAAACAAGAAATCTGGATGATTGACCCGAAGCAATCTCAACCAATTATCAGCTTCCTGCATGAGGGAGTTTGCTAATTGGTGCTTGCATCCCCCAGTAGGGGTCCACAAAGATCCCTTGAACTTGTATGAAGCAAGACCAAAAACAGGTAAGGCCATCCTAGGAACACCGTCTATCTCGCTGGGATAGGACACTGCAGGAGAAGGTGCACCTTGCGGACCTTCAAAGATTCAAAAGGATAAACAGGATAAATCAACGTAAAAGCATATGAAATAACACAATTCATTGGGTGGTAACATAACCCTTATTATGTTTATAGACACTACACATTGACAAGAACATTGTTTCTCAGAACTAGCACAGTCACATTCAACATTTAGGATAAATTCAGCTCCAAAAACACCATTACAGAACACTTCAAACTATAAATTGAGTAAAAATAACAATTAAACCCAAGCGGAAACTTTGGCCAATTTTATGAATAACTTGGGACTGCTGACAACAATTCAAATCAAATGTAAAAGACCAAGAAATATATGGTAAGATCAACACTCTGAGAGAATCAAATTTCTCTTTAGATGCTTGAATGCCATTAGGAGAATCTTAAAAGTACACTCTATGACATATTTTATAACTAGGTCATGCACATAACTCGTGAGCATGATACTAAACATAGAAATAAAGGAATTCAAATTTACAAGAGAAAAATTCAGGCATGTGGGATCAATCAAACACTAATCAATCTATACATATTGACAAGAAGAATACCACAAAACTATAAGACAAATGACATTACTAACATCAGCAAGGTTCTTGGTATTATTATGTTCACATATGCAAAATCAATGCAGGCTATTAGACTTACGTCCCATAGGTGTATGAAGAGAATGATATGTCAAAAAGCAAGCATCCAGGTCTTTTAGTGTTGGTCCTGTTGGTATTCTGTAAATTGGATACCTACAAAGTTTACACAAGAACAGTTAATCCATACATGCATAACAGATCCATAGACATATACGCAACAGTAAATGTTGATACCAGGCCACAGAAACCCAGCTGGATGGCATTAGATCGCAACTTCTTAGTGTCTTTAGCATAGGGAACCGCAAGGCAAGATCCGATATCTGAGGCAAAGGAAAAAGTTCAGAAAAGAGAAAAAAATGGACAAGGCTAAATTTGGGAGAAGACAGATCCAGACAGAACGAATTGTCGATTTCTAATTTTTTGACAGAAGCAACAAATAAAAGAAAGAAAAAAATAGTACTAGCCTTGTCAGTTAAAGGTTCCCGACTGTAAGGAACATCCCGCTCAAGATACTCAAATAGCAGGCGACCTCTAGCGTTTGTAGATTCACCTTCGTCACTAGAAAAGCCTTCTTGAAGTGCAGTCTGCTGGTTTCTCAAAGAACATCTATCCATTCCAAGAGTAATCTCATCTCTAGAGTATTTAAGCCATCTATCAGGTTCACAATCACTGCTACCATCACTACTTGAGTCTCTATAATCACTATCACTTTCCTCACCTGGTCGCCTGTCACAGAGAGGAATTGTTCATTACTATTTGCCAATAAAATGAAAGCGTCTTTCTCTGGAGAGATAACTGTATAAAAATGAATTACCACCTACACAAAAAAAAAAAAAAAAAAAAACAAGTAGGGAAAAATTTAACCACTAAACAGTTGCCTAAGATCATAGTGTGTACCAGACAGATAGAGTCATAGAGCTCCCCCTTATCTGAGTCCAACCTTTTAAGCATGATTTTTTAATATTTAGATAATAGCTTATATGCAATTCAGCCAACCCTCCAGCATCAAATCATCTACCCCCATTTCCCTTGAAAAGGTTGTCCAGTGTTAAGGAAATTCCCTGACTCACATTAAGGCTTGTACTCCATATTTCAGCTTGTAAAAGCTAATAATGGATCTGTTCTCATCTAATTGAGATTTGAAAGAATTTTTCTCAATACATTATCATTCTCTGAAGGCAATGTCGATAAGAAGAAATCAATCATAAGTGCTCATAGATTAAACTATTAAGGACAGAGTACTCGCTATATTCACATTTTCCTCCTCATTGCAGTTGTTCCTTGTCAAGGTGAACCCTTGCTGTCACAGGAATATAATCCTCACCTAGTCTAATAAAAAGTGACTAATTGATCCACATAACAGCAGTTAGTAAAGTTTAATCATGTTCACATTCCAAGCACTGTAGTGGCATCTGTAGTTACACAGACCAATGCAACAAAAGCATCTGCAAATCCTCAGCAATACAGCACTAGAAGATCACATCCATTGCCATCTATAACAAGATTGCACATTGCAATTCACAATTGCCCCAAAAACTACAATTTGCACCGACATGAGTCATGCCACCTCATTTAATACCATATAACTATGGCACACCCTCATTACCAAAAGCAACTGCTGGCTTGCTAAAAGCTTCTAATTACCAATGAAAATATAATGCTATGCAAATTATGATATGAAACCTATTACCAACAAATAAACTCTGATAATCTGATTGACCAACTAATGGAATATAAACTAACAGAACTTGATGCCGGTTAGCCGTTGACATAGTATTTACCTTGATTTCAGAGATAAGTTACTAGAGTCGCAATATATTTGAATACCAGACAAATATGGAACATAATACTGAACAACACAATCAGCATCGTTTAGAATCAGAGGAACTCCTGCACCATAAGCACTACATTCCTCAAATGACTCCCATAAATTGCCAAGCATGAAATATGGCTTATACTCCACATCACATGTCCTCCGGCTCCTCATCGTCATCTGCCCAATAAATTTAATAATTGTATTATTATTTAAACAAGAAGTTAAAAGAAATACTTCAATAATAAAACAAAAGTAAATTCGATTAATTACTTAATTTTCTCATCTTATGTAAAATAATACACAAAATCAGTATGAAAACATACCCGACCAAATTCGAAAAATAAATAATAACAAAACTAAAAGAAAATTTTAAAATATATTTTTATTAAAGATAAAATTTCCCAATAAACAGAAAGTTACTTCATTTATCATTACAAACTTTAAATGAAAGAAAAATATAACGGACTAAAAATTAAAAGAACGTATTTTGATTAGAAACTAAAAAAGTAATTTCGATTATTTACTTCATTTTCTAATTAATCAAGCAACAAATGCATCTAAAACAAAACACAAAATCAGTAACAAACCTTGGATGGATATTGCGCCGGCACAGATGGCGTGATCGACTCCAAAAACCGTTCCAAGTTACTCAACTGCGGAATAGCCGGTTCAAAAACCGGCTCGGCCACCGGTTTGGGATTGTCATCGCCACCGGTCCGGTTCTCCGGCTCCCAAACGGCCGCACGCGATTGTTTTTCAGGCGATTGGCTCGATGTCACATCGCTCTTAGCTCTCTGCAAAAAATGCTGTGTTCTTCGCGCTTTCGCCGGATTGTAAATATCCTCGCCGCGACCGCACGTCAACTGCAATCCCGTACCGATCATTTCAATAAATTTGACGAGAATTCAGTGAGAATTTGGTATCAAGTGAACTACTAGATCAGAAGAAAAGAGGAAGCGTTCGATTAAATAAAATCCTAGCGGTTATAATGGGGAAGGTGAACGCCAAAATGGTCAAAATGGTTTAGATAAAGGACAGAAATGAGAGATTTACAAACCGGACTGAAAGGAAGAAGAAAACAATTTATAATTGTTTAAAGTGTTTGTGTTAATAACATTTAGGTCCCTATTTTTCATAAAAACTACAAATAAGAACAACGTTAGTAATTTTTTCTTATAGGTACTTATTGTGCGGTCAAATTCCATTAAAAATTTGTTGGTGAAAATTAATATAAATCTATAAAACTTAATCGGAAATTCAAAAAATTCCTAATATTAACTACTGTACGGGCCAAATTTGGGCCAAGGGCAATTTTGTCCTTTTACTCCAGGCCCAAATTTCTACCTCAGAAGGAAGCCCGATGATTAAAGTGAATAGTGGCCTAGAGATTCATAAGCCCAAGCCCAATGAGGAGCCACGTAGCGCCCAGGCTCATTAATTCCACCCACAAGCCATCCGTTCCAACCTGCAAGCAGTAATGGCACTTCATTAAGTTGACGGTTACCATGTTCTAAACGGGCAAATAATCAAAAGACAATCAATAAAGGCACACGTTACTATACCACGGATATTTAAGGAACATGACTCCAGGAGGAAGGGGATTCAACTTCTAGTTCTCATACTCACAGCCTTGAGACATCCTCAAGCTCACCACACCTCATATTTACCGCCATCACGGCATCCTACAGAGTTCAAGGTAGCATCTAACCTTGCCCTCTCAACTACTACTTCATTAGTTCTTTCCTCTGACTTGAGCGTCGGAGTGCCCCCGGCACCCACCACACCGGTGGGCAGTACTCCCGCTCACTCTACATCTTTGTTTTGCAGGATCGCCAGTGCCCCATCCTCACGAAATCTCGATTGTAGACCTGGAGCGAAAATCCGCGTCTACAGTTTGGCGCCCACCGTGGGGCCCTAGTGATTCATAGCATGCAAAGATCCCTCATTCAACAATCCTTTCAGATACCCCTACTCACTCAGCTTCATGCAATGAGCAAACATCAGATCTCATGATCACTTGATTAGCCATCCTCCAAGAATAGTTGCAACATTAGAGCACATTTCTTCAACCTTCCAAAGGCTACGGGTCACCCCAACAACCCTAATAATTCCGGCATACCCAATCAACCAAGAAGTTTTCTCTATGGTTGAAATCTATTCGAGACTACTAGGGACGATTACCGTCTAATCAAAATGGCATGGATAAAATATCATCCCCTTCAGACTACGAAAGAGGAATCTCTCCTCCAGGTGATACGAAAGATTACGTGAATGGCGTTTCATCAACTCTAGACTCCATTCGACCATAGTCACTTGGACCTACATCAGGACCAAGACGCCTCCCTTCAATGGAACTATATTTCCTACCATTTGCCTCACATGAAGAAGCGATGTATTTGGCATAAGAAGGATGTTCCAGTCGATAGTACTCGAATGAAGACTTGGCGTGGACATCCCGATCAACCAGGTATGACTTACACTTTTTAAGAATGTCACAGTCGACATCACTAAGGCATGAGATTTATAGTAGGTGTTACAATATGATTCTAGGATATGGGTGTCCCAGACGACACTATGATTTACAACTAGGTAACTGATATGGATGGCTCAGTAGACATTTACGATGTTTGGCAAAGAATTTGTTAGGGATGTCCCACTCGACACTAGTGTGTTGTAGAGGATGTCCCGGTTGACATCACTATATATATAGCTTGTCACTTGCTTGAAATTCCATTCGACATTCCATATATGAGGCTTGTCACTTGTTCAAGATCTCATTTGACATGAGATGGGAGAAGTACTAGTAAGATGGTTGAGGTTCCATTCCACACGACAATGAAGAAGTCAAAGTAGGTTCCACCCCAAACGACAAGGAAGAACTATTAGCTAGAGGTGGTTTCCACCACTTGATAATACATAGTAGTCTCGGCTAGGAGTTAATGCTCCAAAAAAAATATTCATCTTGTGATGGATGAGTGACCTATTCGACACTACAATAATGTAGTCTCGACTTAAGGAAGATGCTCCAAATGAATACACGTAATGAGGATACTATCACACTCGACATTGCGAGGATGTAGACTCGGCTCGATAAAGATGCTACAATCAACACTTGTAAAGATTTTTTATGAGATGAGTGTCTCACTTGACATTGTGAGGCAGTAGACTCATTTTTTTTTTAAAAAAGAATACTCCACTTGAAGAAAGCTCCCCACCATGTGCCGCCCATGACCATGCGCAAGACAGCTCATCATGAATACCCATGTCGTCTCAACATACAAACTACCCCTGAATCACTTCCATGATAATGCCCATCACCAAACTCATTATCCCATGCGACAATAAGCTAACACTATCACTCTCGCACCAGTCTCAGAAGTCTGTCGCCTCTGAATGCTTTATCAGGGCATGTTTTCTCCCTTTCAGGGAGGACTGAGCAGAGGCAGATGAGGATGAAAGAGCGCGATCAGCTGATCTGCCACCCGTCGATTTCTGTCGGCTCAATGAACCACCTGGGGTTGCTTTGATAGGAGTATTTTCAATTTTCAAACTTCCCTGATTTGAAAGAAGATGGAGATTTGACTGTTTAGTTTCTTTCTTTGATTAGTCAATTGGGCCTTAGAATAGATTGTCGTCTCCATTATATTTCGACTGGGTAACAGCTTGGGAATTGATTTGGATAGAAGAAGCTGCCTTAGACGGAGAATCAAAAACTGGCCATAATAAACTACCACCTTCAGCAGCCTGAGTTCGTAGAGACTTCTGGGGAGTTGATATTTGACTTGGGGCTGGATAGAAGAAACCTTCTCCTTCTGTTCTTTTAGAATATCCCTTAAAGATGTAGGTTTAGGGACCTCATAGGTGTCAGTCGACTAAGCAGGAGCAGAGGAAGTTACTCCCTTAGACTGATCAGAAGAGTGTGACTCACTAGACTTCTGCTTTCCCGACTTCTTCTCATTAGCTGTTAGAAACGTCAGATTTTCTTTCGCATGATTCTCAGAGATCCGCGTCGTCTCCTCTCTATCATTTCCTCCACTTCTATTGATTCTTTTTTATGATCTGCGAAACCTCTATTATACAAGGAAAACAAATAAAGGGCCCATTTTCATATTTCTGATCTTATTGGAAAAGTCTAGCTGACTGGTTAACTCTTAAATTATTCTGGGAGTTGTTAATTTTCCACGGGATTCTGAATCTGAGCTCATTGAATATTTGGGGCTTTTTGCCGAACAGCTAGGGGACGATATTCTAACATCCTATATGGGTGAATTTTGACTATGGCATCGCCTTTAGAATATACACACACATAAAAAAAAATGAAGTTCATTCATTATAATGGAATTACAATCATGATTTCATCCATCCAGACGAAATGAAGGAAATGGGGAATACTTTTTTTTTCATCACTCGGGCTGACTCATGGGTGTAGCTGAGCCCTCTGTTTTAGGCAACCTGGATCTGATGCAGCCCTACTGCATCTGTTGATTCTATCGAGCAGTATCAAGAGGTAGTGATGATTTTGAATATGATGCGACTTCGAAGACTGAGAGTTGTAGGGGTTGGAGTGAAGTACATAGTAGCAACTTGCATAATCCCAAAAGTGGGTGGTCAAACTCGGTTATTCAATTCAACTAAAAAAATGGGCCAGACATTTGCTGCCAAGAGATGCAGGCCAAAATTGAGAAGTATAGGATCTGCACATGCCATGGCATCGCCTTCAAGGATAGATTAGTAGCGAAGCTCGAACTCATCGTCGGGTGCGATGCTTGTTGCGCTACAAATACATAAATTAAATCAGTCTCATGAGGAAAAAATTCTCACTCCCAAGTCGGTCTACGAAACCCATATCCAATCGACTCGTATGGACCCAGCAACGTGAAATCCTACGGCAGACATGCGTGAATCCGGTAGAGGAAATAACCAAGCTCTATGGGCTCGACTTCTAAAAGTTTATTCTAGAATGATGCATGGTGGGGGCCGTTCATGGTGCAAGGGAGAAGAAGGTAGCTGCCATGCGTGTATTAAAGAAAAACAAGAATTGGGCGAAATAGTTTGGTAATACTCGGGGTCATGTAAGCAATGGTCAACTACTTTCTGGATGAAATGATCCACGAAGCAGCACATAGTGACGTTAAGTCACGTGGGTGTTGTTTATTTGTCTTTTATTATTTTCAACGTTCATACTCCCAACCTACATACATGCCTCCAGTAAAGTAACCTTCCTACATAAGTGTAGTGAATAACGACAAGCACACTACATGTTGGCTCACTTAGCTTGCATGGCTCACTTTATGATGTTTATTTTCATAGCTAGCGTAGCTCATTTTGGATTTTTGGCTCATGCGACTCTACAAGTATCAATATTAGATATTGGGCAGAATTGCCATTCAGACTACATATATGGTCCTTTTAGAATGAGAAGGAATAAAGACCCTCATTGACCAATGTCTCATTCACACTACATATATGATCTTGTAGAATGAGAAGGAAAGACCCATATGGAACTTCATCATGTCTAGAAACACTTTTTCCAGTAGAGAAGAGAATCTCTAGTACATTCGTCAGGCCTAGTAGTAGAGTGATAACCTTGATAGACATTCATCAAGTCCACACGACATGCCCATTCGACAGTAGACTTACGACCTTCATCAGGTCTTGTAGTATGAAGATCCTCATAGATATTCATCAAGTTCATTCCACCGTGCTCTCATGGACCTTTTTTAGCTCTAGTAGTATGAAAAAGAAAGACTCTTGAACATTTATCAGGTCTATATAGAGTAAAGATTCTCATAGACCTTCATCTGGTCTAGTAGAGTAAAGACTATCCTGGACCCTCATCAAGTCCAGTCGACCGGGGACATCCCCCATGGACTCATGTCGAGTCAAAGTTGTAGACATAGATTACACATGTCGTATGACTTATAACTTCCTGGTCTCATCAAGTCCAGTCGACTGGGGACATCCCCCATGGACTCATGTCGAGTCAAAGTTGTAGACATAGATTACACATGTCGCATGACTTATATCTTCCTGGGCTCATCAAGTCCAGTCGACTGGGGACATCCCCCATAGATTCATGCCGAGTCAAGTTGTAGACATGAATTACACATGTCGTATGACTATAACTTCCTGGTCTCATCAAGTCCAGTCGACTGGGGACATCCCCCATGGACTCATGTCGAGTCAAAGTTGTAGACATGGAATACACATGTCGTATGACTTATATCTTCCTGGACTCATCAAGTCCAGTCGACCGGGGACATCCCCCATTGACTCATGTCGAGTCAAGTTGTAGACATGGAATACACATGTCGTATGACTTATATCTTCTTGGACTCATCAAGTCCAGTCGACCGGGGACATCCCCCATTGACTCATGTCGAGTCAAAGTTGTAGACATAGATTACACATGTCGCATGACTTATATCTTCCTGGGCTCATCAAGTCCAGTCGACTGGGGACATCCCCCATAGATTCATGCCGAGTCAAGTTGTAGACATGAATTACACATGTCGTATGACTATAACTTCCTGGTCTCATCAAGTCCAGTCGACTGGGGACATCCCCCATGGACTCATGTCGAGTCAAAGTTGTAGACATAGATTACACATGTCGTATGACTTATATCTTCCTGGGCTCATCAAGTCCAGTCGTCTGGGGACATCCCCCATAGATTCATACCGAGTCAAGTTGTAGACATGAATTACACATGTCGTATGACTATAACTTCCTGGTCTCAT
>SKCR01008552.1:0-54001 GCA_019454045.1 Zanthoxylum bungeanum
TATGGACCTGTCTTAACCATTGTTAGTAGAACACGACTGTAACGAGAGCTTAAGATCTGCTCGGAAGAAGCAACCAATTTAAAACATGGGTGCTCTGGGAAAGAGTTGTGCACTGAATCTTCTCTTAGAACTGGGTGGAAATACACAAGCCTGCCACCCATTACTAGCATCCTACCGGCAAGGTCAAGCAAATCGTGCACGCACTCCGATAAGCAGTATGGCGCTGTTGATGGTATGTGGCCAACCCTCTTGTCATCGGGAACAGTGTAAGGATCCACAACCCCCTTTAGCAATTTTCGGCCACCAGATTTACGTCCTCCAGCTCGGACTCCATAAGGAGGGTCACAGATAATGGCATCAAAGACCTAATCAACAGGATAGTACTTTCTTATAACTTGACTATAATTGCGTAAAGTATGGGCACCAAGAGCTCAACAGACAAAACCAGAAGATCTATCTGGTAAGTTCAGGCTTTTTAAAAAATGAAGATTTAACTTCATAAATGTAAATTAAAGGTTCTTCAAAAATGAAGAAACATGTGAAAGAATATTGACAACACGTAGCATCACATTCAAATTGCAGTGTGTTCTACTCAAATTTGAACATCTTCTTAATCAAACATTATTTGTTGGAGGTGGTTTTATACACTTAAGCTTCTCAATCATTCATAAAATGATAAGCCATGAAACCATTAATTCATCAATTTGATCTTCAAATTTAATGGAAGTTCTATTTTCTAACTCCAAGTGAACCCTCTTTCAAATGTTCTTAGTCGCAATTCTCAACTTATATAGGACTAACCGACTAAACATCCATAGTCGTAAGCAAAGCAGCAGTAGCAAGGAGTGTCTATAGCAAGTATGCTACCCTAATGCAAATAAAAGAGTCATTAAGCACCATCAATGATTTGATGCTCCAATGTAGTAAAAGTTGCAATTTGTAGTCAACAATATCAAAAAAATAACTATGGATGTCGTTATATGTAGTTTAGAATGCAAAATTACTCCCATAAAATCCTCTAGAATTCACCATTGCATAATGTCTTCAAATTAGAATTTTCTCCGTTTTAAAGTTATGGGATTCTGAGATGATGTAATATATTCTTAACTTTCGGTGGCAAAATTAACAGCAAATCATAATTGTATAACAAATGAATCAAAAGCTCAAGTAATAAAATCAACCAAAGTATATAAACAGAAAAGGAAGCACCAATTACACACAGCAATAAAAAAATCCTCCCGGAGATACCTCTTTCAAACCAGGACGCCAAGATGGAAGGTTATTATCTGCCCTTAGCAAACCAATCGGCATTTGTAACCCATACTGCAAATATACATGAACAAGTGAGTATAATCTCATGCAATTCTGATATAAACCAAGGTAAAGTTCCATGTATTTTCAAAACTAAAAAATTGAGAATGACCTATTATTATAAAAGGAGTATCAGTTAATAACCTCAAACGAGTTAAACTTATACATCACAACTGCATATTTGATGGCAATTCATCTATTTTTATGTGCCATGGATAAAAAAGTGTGTCAAGTACTTCCTCAAACGCAAAGTTACATAAAACAGGAAAAGAAAAATAAATCTCATCACATAGAATGTTCACCTGCTTGAAATTGCTCCAAACATTAGTATCCGGGCCACGCCCATCACGGACAACTCTAATGTCGATATCTGCACCCTGAAATATTTACAAGAGAAACAAAAACTGAACCAGTTTACAGAAAGGATATAGTTCATAAAAACGCTGAAACAGAACTATCAAGTGCAATGTATTTCAAAGAGAACAATGAAGAGACAATTGCAAACCATTGTCATTGCACCAAAGTGAGCTGCAGCAACAAGAATACTCCCAGTGCCAACAAAAGGGTCATAGACAAGTTTCCCAGGTTTGACCAATGCCTGGTTGGCCATTAAGAAAGCCATTTCTGCATCCATGGCTGTGGGGCCAAGATAAGTGCGGCTTTTTAACTGATATGTCGGTATAAGCTTCCTATCAGCAGCACCAACTTCTCGACCGAAAAATATTCTTCTTTCTACCACTGGTGGGAGCCCATTATTAACGCCATAGTCATCAGTTTCCATGAGCCAAAACTTGTGATCTGGATTTTTCAAATTAACTCGACCCTGCAAATATTGATTTGTCCTTAACATTAGATATGACAAAGAAGAACACAGAAATCAGTTTCCATTTGGATTAATCTATAATCCCTCCATTCTTAGAGCTTTTCTCAATGTTTGACTTGTACAAACTTTGAGATATCTAGAACAGTACTGCTAGAGCCACAAAATATTTTGTAGCGGCATGTCATTATTGCTTGAATGAAAACACAAAACAAAGACAGCAAATCAGGAGGGCGGTGTGGATTTTCATTCAACCAATACATTTACACCATGCCAGTTCATATCAAATGGTTTTTACACATAGAGTGGCTATAGCATTGTTCTATTAGAAAGTCGTCAGCAGTGGACACAGAGAATAAAACATCATTAATATACGAAATGGACCTTGAAAGGAATATAAGAAAGCCCTTTAATTCTCTCATTTTGCTCCTGGAAACTGATGACTTTACCAAAGCTATCAACAGTAATCTTAAAAGTGGAATCAGAACTCAAATAAGGGAGCATCCGGTCTTGTGGGTAATTTCTAATAGCCTCTTCCAATTCTTCATAACTACTTCCTTCTCCCCAAACTTCATACATCCCCTTAACCAGTATACCTTATATTAAAAAAAAAAGAAAAGAAATTAATTTTGCAAATAAAAAATGAATTAAAAAAAAAAAGTGAAAAGATTAAGAAACTCACTTCGGTTAGCAATGTTTCGAGCGACATCTTCAGAGGGAAGATTGACGAAATGGAAAGGAGAGTCAGGGTGGTGGTGTTTTGGAAGCTTCCATTCTAAAGCACCATTATTACTACTATTATTATTGTTTTTGCTGTTGTTAATATCAACACCAAAAAGTTCGGCGAGTGATTCCACTTCTGGCCTTCTGTAGTCTAATAGTCTGTGGAAGAACACGCATAAGTACCACATCTTTTACTCTTCTTCTTCTTCTGCTGCTGCTGCTGCTGCTGCTGCTGTTTCGTTTTCTCTTTCTTCTTTTGTTGATATTGCCCGCTACCTGTTTGAAAAAATGCTTCTGAGACAAGAGAGTGACTTATTTTGTCTTGTGACGGCGGCGCGAAGACGAGGTTCTAGGCATTAACTTTGGTTCACAGCGTGCGTTGCCTTTGTTTGTTTACTTGTCAGGGACCAAAACGACGTCAGTTCGGTTCTCTGTCATTTGTCAACGACTTTGAGCAATGGAGGAGGAAATAATAGTAAGGGGGTTAATTACATTTGGAAAGTTTACAAAAATAACTTATTATGCTTTGCCCTTCACTAACAAAAATTTTAAATTTGTTTAAAGTGAGTTTTGCATTAAAAAAAAAAAATGTTTTGTTCATTTATTACAATAAAAAATTTACCATAGATTAAAAGGTTAATTAAAATCCAGCGAAAATGATTGATTTATCTAACAATCATTTGGCTTAGTCAAAATAATATATCTTTTGCTGAGTGAAATTATTTACGTGAATAAGAACTTGAATGGGAGCATCCCCCAAGTTCCGGTCACAGTCCTGCAAAGTGCATGCATCAGAATTTAAAGTGAGCACTTGGAATACAGAATTCGATTAATCCAATTTGTGTCAGACAGAGCCTATGAAAGGCGAAGGTAATTTGTTGGTTATATTACATGCCGTCTTTGATTTCACTGCAAATACAACATAGCAACTTTCGGCGGAAACAGCTAGAGTCTATTCAGATGATGGCCGGAATGCTGACTAGTCTCAGTCAGCATCTTCTACGTCTTCATCCTCTGGTACCCCACGGAGATAGAGAACATTGTTGCACCTATAGACAAAAATCACGTTGATAATGAGATTCATGGAACTATTGGCAGATTGCAATTTCTGCAAGCATTTCAGACTTTTTTCTAGGATTATTCAAAATTTTAAATAGATTCATTGAATTGCATAAATATAAACCTAACAAGCGAAAAAATACTTTTCTTGTACAACAGAGCAAACAACGTAAAATAGTTCCATTTTCTTGTAATATTTTAGCTCACATCTATCTTACAAACATCAGAACACTGTTCCATAGTTCCACTTTTCTGTAAAATCTTTAATTTGGATTGGAATGGATGAATCAAGCTTAGCAAGGGAAAAAAAAAACAGCCAACAACCTCGCCAAAAGCCACAGAAAACCACCATGTGCCCTGGTCACCACTCTCTAAAAGACTAAAACTAAACCAAGGGACGCAGCTTAGATACAATTAACCAAAGACGAGCAATGCCATCCCATAACAAGAGATGGAACTCACTCTGATTTATCATGTACAACCAAAATATCATCGTCTTGTTCCCTTATGTTTAGTTACTGGAAGATGGGCAAATTGCAAAATGAATATCTATATTTGAAATAGTCAGACAATCGATCAAGCCCTAACTAAAGCAAAAATCACTGGAAATTTCTCTTTCCTATTCATCCTCCCGATAACCAAAGGATTGCTCCAATTCAGTCCAACTCTTGTATCAAACAATTTCTACCAAACCGAAATATATTAACCAGAGAGCAAATGTCCCAACCATTGCATTCTGAGTGATACCATAATCAACGAAAGAAAAAAAAAATACCATTTAGCAAAACCTACCTGATCAAGATCTCTCCAAGATTTCCAGTGAGTTGTCCATCAATGTATTCTTCAGCATTACCCAGCTGCAAATCGAAAAAAATTAGGAACAACATGCAGCCTATATCCGACAACATGATGTGTAAGGCCATATTTGACAATTCAAACATACTGGACACCGTAAAGAAGTAGCTAAAATTAGTAAATGAAAGTACATAGGTTCACACCTGCAAATTCATGTATGAATCCACCGAGGCAAGAAAACCTGAAAGCGAAACCAAGTAAAAGTAATGTCCAAATCATAGATTAAAAAATAATAACAATAGGCTAATCGAATAAGATGCTAGTTGATTAATGATAACACATTTAAAATGATGAAACTAACGGAAAAATGTTAAAAAAAAACCTTTGTACTCCATTCCCCATTTGAGTTTAACGATGACAGTCTTTCCAGTCAAATTGTTCAAGAAAGGTTTAGGGTTTACAGGTATCGTCTGCAAAAATATCATCATAAATAAAAAACAAAATAAATTCCATAAAAATCAAAATCAAATCCAACAAAGCAATAACTTTAACAATGGATTTAATAGACAGTTCAATGAACCAAAATTAATTAAAGCGAAAGTACTTACAGCCATCGAAGACGAAGAACGATATGCTTTACAATTTTGCTTCTCTTCTTGGTTAGGGTTTTAGAAGTTAAAAAATGAAAATAATAAATTTTAATAAAAATAGAGGTTTTGGATTGGGTGCTCATTGGGCTCTTAAGGCTTAACTTAAATAGCGGCCCATATCCGTTTCAAAACTCCAAGCATTACACAAAATATTGATTTACAGTATATTTTAACTTACAAATAAGTTTATCAAATTCTATACAAAACGGTATATAAAAGAATAAAAAGAGGACAGTAATAATAAACTTAGATGGGCACGTTCGCGCATGTCCGTCGAGCAAATTAGCATTTTTCAAAGATTTATGGGTTTTTTTAATCTCAATTGATTGGCATAATCTCATTAGATTATGTGATAATTAGTTATCGAGTCTAATCATTTTTTTTAATCCAAACTGTGTGAATTTGTATTAGTGCCACATCATCTGAGATTTTATTAGTGTATCTGTACTCAAAGATAAAAGAATAATGCTGCGTTTCTCAAGTGTGGAGAGAAATTATATTTCAAATGATGTGTCATTCTTATATTAGATGATATTATGATTAAATTTTAGCAAATTATGAAATTTCACAGTTTAATAAATGCATGATACATCTTGATATAGAATCTCTTGGATAAGAATTATTTAAATTGAAACCTCTTAACAACATTCCCCACTTGAGTTTCCAGTTATGGCTCTTCAAAATCAGTATAATTATTAAATGAGTTGAGTTTGGATAATCATTTTCTTTACATCTTTATATAAAAATTCAGTTCTTTTCTTCTGAAAACGCTTTATAGGTTTTTCTATCATAATTAGATTTCTCCTCAAATTTTTTATTGTTATAACGAAATAACATTTAAATTTTACTCAATCCCGTGTAAAGAACGAGCCTCACGCGGGTATGTCTAATAATTGTGTTTAAACTCTTATGACAGTAGCATTAGTTACCTCATTGCATCATATATCTTATCCTTATGTTGGAGCCTCACTGGCTATATTGTTGCATCATATCTTATTCCTTATGTTGGACTCACTCAGTTAACATTAACAATTCAGCTCAGATTTATGTTTGCTTTACATGCATGGCTTTGTTCATCAGCTTGTTGCTGGTCTCTTGGGTGTGGAATCAGGGCAAGACACTGCTGTATGAAAAGGCAAATGAGAAAGTGCAGGCATATGGAATAACAGTTGCAGAATTCACAAACCTCATTTCAATGCTATGAAATACTCTTGAAAAGTTCAGGGCTAGAAGATGAAGGCCTGAAGATGTTCCCGAATCCAGGGAGCTGAAGGAAAGATTAGCAGCAATGTTCTTGCTGGAGATGGAAGCTCACATGCATTTGACGGAACTCCTGGCGAAATCTCGAGGATTGACTATGGATCTGGCGATGAACTCCTCTCTCTTTATGGTGAGGTAAAGGTTAGGTGTTTCTGGAGCCAAATAAACTTTTTATATCTCAATGGAAGTTGTAAAATACATTTTCACAGACTACACAATATGAGAACTGAATCAACGTCTGTTGTCTCTCTTCGACATTTCATAAAACAAGATCAAATGATTCTGTTAATACGAAAAAAAATGAGTGAGAACGAGATAGAGAATCACGAATTCTTCAAGGCTGATAAAGCATCCTTTGTCGTAGCAGAAATAACTGCATCCGAAGCATTTGGCAAGTAGTAATATTTTCCTGCAAGTTGTTTGTGTTAGTCGGCATACAAAATGCAGAAAACCCAGAAGTAGTATTCAGAGCAAAAAAAAAAAAAAACCAACCTTGAGCTACTCGCGCAATCTCTTTGGCAAAACCAGTAGAAACAAACTTGTTTTCTGTGTCGATAACTAGGAGAGACATCCCTGCTTTGTATATTTTCCCAGCAACTTCAAGAATCTCATCCTTCATCAAACAAAGACGAGTAACAATATGAACTAGTACTCATTAAATTTTGAAGAACGTCTTTGAATCTTAGCATGCCAACTATGCTATTTGCATAGGTGGTCATGCCTTGTTTGAACAAATCTGTTCTCAATTCTGAAATGAGATGATCCAATCACCAAGAATATAAGATAAAATAAAAAATCATTTCATTCCAATGAAAGTTTGCAGTCAGTCAGCAAAGTGTGTCATGTTATCTGGACTGGAACCGATAAGCTAAGTGTACATTGTAGTTCTCAATATTTACCTTCAGTTCTAGTGACGAAGGTTTGGGGGCATCAGAAGCTGCTGCTTCAGGATCTGTAGATCTTTTCAGTGATATATTGGCTCTGCCATCCGTTATTGCAACAATCATTATACGCCCAACATCACCACTCTTCTCTGCATTTAGCCCAACCCTGACAGCCTGCATATTAAAATTAACTAAATAATTATAAATGATAGTCTAGGATATGAAAATTGGGACGCATAAAAAAGTGCCAAGATTCGTAAAACTTCTTGCCAAAGAACAGTTATTAAGCAAGTACCAGAAGGGATTTCTACCAAAAATAAATGAGAGGAAGAGCACATTAGAAAGAGAGTAACTGCTTGTTACACTAGATTAACAATTGATGACTAGGCTCACCAATAATCAAAAGGAAAGTCATTCACAAAGTTCACACATTCATCCATAATTTGTGACAATAAACGTCACAAATGTCTTTAAGAATTTATTGTGAAGATTTTTTTTTTTTTTTTTGAAATCGTTGGAAACCCCACCACCAAACCACCATTTCCGGGTTTAAGCGGAGCAGGTAAAACCCCCGACTGTCCCCGGCTCTTACAAGAAACGCATTCCCTGGATTCGAACTCAGAACCTTAAAGTGAGATCCCGAGCCCAATACCGCCACGCCCCTTAGGGACATTTTTTTTTATTGTCAAGATGCCACAATGAAATTTATAGATCTACACACCATCGATAAACCATGAGCGAGAGGAGAACCACCGCCACATGGAAGTCTCTCTAGACGTTTCCTTGCCATTGCAATTGATCTGGAAGGAGGCAAAAGGACTTCTGCAGAGTCTCCACGAAAAGGAATAATGGAAACCTACTTAAATTACCAATAAACAAGACCCAAAATTAGTTAATAAAGAAATATATGCAACAGAGGTTTGTAAAATGAATCATTGAAAGTAAAATAACCTAGGAAATTAAAGATTCTCTTTTGTTTTTTTTTTTATTAACCATGCATCCCACCCTAGAGTACCCCAAATTAAACATATTTTCCAGCAGACATTACATTCACAATTCTTTCCATAATCTGGGAAAAGAAAATTTTATTTAATCCAAGTACTGCATAATTTGCACATTGAAGTTACCTGATCTCTGCTTGTATAACTCTCAGCAAGTAGCTTAAGTGCAGCACCTTTAGCATTTTGCATTCTGTTGAGTGCCATGCTCCCACTTGCATCAACCACAAATATTACCTGCCACAGATAAACATTTTAAAACTCAAATGCATCAAAAGTTGTCAATACTTTTCACTGGAATCTATTACCTATATTTCTCTTGCATGAATACTAAAACATAAATAAAACAAACAGAATCAAATATAAATGTCAATTAAATTTGGAATAAGGCCCACAAAATGAGATTTTGGTTGACATCTGCAAAAAAAAAATACACAAATTTTGTTGTTGTTGTTGTTGTAGTGTGTGTTTTTTCTCCTGGCAATTGATGGCAGCTAAAAATAGAAGACAAAAACATTGATACTATGGCTTTTCACTGTTGTTAAAATTACAAAGCATCAACTACACTAAAAAATGTAATAATGAAATTAGAATAAGCACTGCGAGCATCGAACCCTACCAATGCTCCAGCTTTCCTCGCCATTCTTTTTGCCCTCATGTCAGTTTTCTCAACATAAACTTTCCTACTTTTTTGAATGTCCTTCTCTCGACGTAATTTTTGATATGGTGCAGCTGCTCTAAGTGTTGCATCAACAGCTAATCTCTTCACAGGACCCTGTGAAAGATATTGAGCTTAGAGCGATGAAGTGAACTATGCATTAAAAGACAAAGTTTAGCAAAAACATAAAACACTACTAAGCCAATTGAGAGAAAAGTAATGCTTGGATTCAGAAGACCAGACTTACTTCAATGCACACTAAGGTTATATAAAATCAACAAGGTCTCACTTCTCAGGAGCAGAAAAGTAATCAATAGGTTGAGAAAAGAGCACAAATATACATATAGAGAAATTTTTATTGTCTTATGCATGGAAGAAAAGAGGAAGAAATGGGGGTAGAGAGTTAACCTTAGGGAGCATTGGCTTAATATATCGCCCTCTATCCTCCGAAAAGATTACATTCTTTGCTCTTCCAGCCTTCCCTCGGCGTCTCTGTGCTTGTTGTGCGAAGAAAAGAAGTTTCTCATCAACCAAACCCCCTTCTGCATCAAAAATAAATTCTTCAGGTAACTGTTCCTGCTGTTGTTCATTCTCTTCATTATTCTCATCCTGGAAACAAAGCAACACCACATATTGATTTTAATATAAGAGCAACGCATGGAGTCTAAATAATCTAGAATAATGGTCCATTTTAACAAACCTCCTGATCTTCCTCCTCATTCTGCTCCTCCCCTGAATCTTGATTTTGCGGAGGGGGAGGTGGTGGAGGCTGTTGGTTTTGCTGTTCTGGTGGGGTCTCATTAATTATCGAACGAGGAAGAATGACCAGTTCCACCTGCATTAGATATATGTCAAAACAAACAGTTTGTGTATGTTCTCTCCCTCTCCCTATTTTGATAACATTGATGACCAATGACAACATGAAACAGCAGATACTTCTCACCTATTGGAAATGTCTGATTGTAGGAAAAAAAATGAGACAATCTTAGCAGCATCGGCAAGATTTATTATCTGCCTAGATGCAGCAAAGATGCTCTGTAAATAATAGTATTAACCAAGAACAAAATTTTCCCGCGGAAAGTTTTGACAGAAGAAATTTAAACAAATAAAGAAGGGGGTGTGGAAGAAGAATCACAAGTGAAACAAAACCAGAATTTATTTTCCTATGGTAAAAAATAGGACTTCAATTCTGTAAAAACTTAACGGGCATGGGGTAGAGACTCCTCCAAATAAGTAATTATGGTGACATTTAAGTATATGTGTATATATATATATATATATTTTTGGATTTTTAAATCACCTATGTACCCTTCCAATATCATAATAGCAACAAAAACAGAGCGGTTTCTAAAATGGTTTTACAAGATACTGAACATTTCTATAAATCAAGAATCGCAGAAAGCATACACACGACTAAGTCATTCAGCGGAGAGATAAACAGGTGATCAGTAGACATCTAACTCTAAGACCACCAGAGCATCCACCCTAAAAAGTTTCACACCAAAAATTTATTAAAAGGGTAAAGCTAGAAAAAATAATAAAAATATATCAAGATGATAATCAGCTAAGCAATGGTATAACAAGGAACAGTTAGTTTAGGAATTTTCATTTCCTATGTCTGTGTATATAGATGTCATAATGATGGCCGTTAGATAGATCCAATGGCTATCATTTCATTGTCTGTTGTGCAATAAAGTAAGGAGACAAATTCTTGCAGACAACAAGTTTTATTTACATAAAAGACAATGTATTTTGAGTTATTGGATCAATCCAATAGCTCTGAATATGCCGTCCTCATTTTAGAAAAATAAACATCATTCAATATAAATTAAAAAATTATATCTTTGGAGGGTAATATAGCATTTTGATACAGCTAGATGCCTTTGAAAAGTATTAAGCTTCTAATGGATGAGCAAAGCCAACAGGCGGAAAAGCATATGCATCACAATTTAGAAGAATACTTAACAGCTTTTTTCAAGTCATCCACATAAACTTTTTCACGTCCTTCCAGGGCAGCTAAGCATTTTGCAACCCGGGCTGCATACAGTTCTGCTCTGTGTCCCTGAAATTCATTAAACCTCAATCAATGGTTATGTAATTGCAAGCCCATAATAAGAACAATTTTAAAAGTTGACATTATCTGTTTAGTTAAAAAATTTAAAACAAGCAAGAAATATTTCTTTTAAAAATTGTTTCACGTCATGGTATAAAGAAAAATCTGTGCAACGATATTATCTTTTTCACTTGTAAATCCAAGGTTTTCATACCAGAATATCATGTGGTCACCACCAAAGCACCCACCCTGATATATGCCTGCTTTTCTACACATTTCAACACCACCTTTGGGCTGTTTTGTGCTTATTCTCCTTTAGTTACTGTTTTGAGGTTCGCTGAAATTTTCTTCTAGTACAATTTTTGTTTCCAGTTACCCCACCCCAAATAAATGAATCCCCTCCAAGATTGGTGGGTGTGAGGGGGCTTCAAACCCTTAATCTATTCTTCCATGGAAACAGGCCTTACGAACTGGGCTCTCCCCTTAGAAATATTTTCAAATACTTCGCTGGTAAGCATTTTCACCTCCTACATTAGGTTTTTTTTTTTTTTTTTTTTTTGGTTTTTCCTTCTTGTGGGGGGTGGGTTCATCTTTGAAGGGCTTCTCATCAATTAACTTCAATTCTATTCCCATTTTCATCATTTATACACATTTAGATCAAATAAACATTGACTGTAACAAATTCCAGAGATTCATGAAATTTAAAGCAAAAGTCATCCCGATAGTGATAAAGAATTCCATAAAGCTCGTACTTCAGAAAGATCCTATGACTTGACCTTTTCTTTTTACCTTGATATTGAAGAAATAAAACTCATTAAATTAGAAGTAGAATTTAGTGTATCAATGTCCAGACCTGGCAACCACCTCGAATGGCTTCCATAACCAGGTACTTCAGCTGCTCCCTGCCAATTGTAACATCCTTCAAATACTCTCTAGCCAAAATAACCTGCAACACATAGTGACATAAAATATATGCACACAGTCAATATTTTATTACATTGCTAGAATAGTTTCAGTTTCATCGTAAAAATGCCATAACTAATGAAAGCTACCAAAAACACATCGGAACATTGATTAGGATTTTCATTTTCGTGATGCACTATGACTGCAAAAAACTTTATTAATAAAATATGACACTGACCTTCACATTTAATAATATTAAGAGCATCACACTGCAATATGCAGCTAAGTACCATAGTTACCTAAAATATAATTATTATAATTACTACCGGTGTATTTTCCGATGAATTTTTCTATGAAAAATTCCTTGGGAAAATTGTTCAGGCAGTTTGAGAGGCTCTCTGTTCATTTCAATTCTTGTATTAACAATGACGATTATCATAGAACAGCAACCAGATGAGGTGACTGACCCAGCATAAGCCTAACCACATACCTGTAAATCTTATTTATAAGACCAAACTTCAAAGAAAGTCACGACTTTCAATCCAGTGAAATTGTGGATATCAACACAAAGCTTGTGAAGATAACTAATAACATTAACTATCCCACTAGTTTGGCAATCAAAATCCAAAGTCTAACTTAAAAGGAAGCCATTATTGAGTCATATACCTGTGTCTTTGCGTAGTCTGTTTCTTCCTCAACCATTTTAAAAACTTCATTACTACGTTCCTGAAATTGTGTGGCAATACCAACAGCTGCAACACGATCTTCAAAAGTCATTGGAAGATCTGCGCTGCAGAAGAACTGTGCCATTGACGGAATGGGAAAGAGAGAAACAAAGATAAAAACACAGTCCGTTTTCTATATAAAAGGTATATACCTCAAATTAATTGCAATGCGATCCAGTAAATGTTCACGTACAGCACCCTCTTCTGGATTATAAGTAGCAATCAAAAGTGGCTTGCATGGATGTCTGAAACTGATTCCCTCTCGTTCCACGATATTAACCCCTTCCGTCAATACATTAAGAAGCAGATTACTTATGCCTTCATCCAAAAGATTAATCTCATCAACGTATAAAACACCTCTATGAGCTTCAGCCAGAAGACCAGGCTGGAATACAGTTGTTCCTGTTTTCACAGACTCCTCAACATCAACAGATCCGATGAGTCTGTCCTCTGTGACTCCAAGTGGAATCTGTAGCATCAATGACATAAGGCACATAAAGAATGAAAAAACTCTGAATAATAAAGTCATCTTTCAGAAAACACACCTGAACAAAAGGAGATCTGACAATCTCAGTCTTCAAATTTCCAACAGAATCATATTCAGCTTTTTCAGCCAAGCCATCTTCCCACCTTCAAAGGTCACAATCCAAAACATCATTCTATGAAAGGGAAAGGTCATATACGTTCACATAATTTGGACACAGCCGATATAACATATGAATGATGCAAGGTTCAAATTTGTGATTACTAGTTTCATTACAGCCCACATTTCCTAAAATTCTCTGCTTTCTACTTTACACTGGTTACTATGCATGTATCATCAAAATATGGAATAAAAATGATTATATTTTCTATTCAACCAACAAACTCTTATGTCAATGCTCCTCACCAGCCAATGGAGTTTCTTGACCAGCATTAGAGGATGTTTTTCGTGGACATAAATACTATATTCTGCATCTTCGAAAAACTTCTAACATTGTCAATTCAGAAATAGAATGAAAATGTGTCATTAACAAAACCTTAAATGTTAAATTTTCTTCCTCAAGGAATATGTGAACTGTGTTTATCATATATGATCAATTTTATCCATGATATATGAATCACATTGCTCACTAATAGGTAATTCAAAGATATAGCGTTAATATCTTAGCAATATGGAAAATTACTTAATAGGTATCAAGTGGCCTTACTCTTCTGGGCAGGTGGGATTCACGTTTGCTATTGAACCAACAACTACTTCAATCGGTGGCAAAATAGCATGTAACCCACGTGCCATAACTGTCTTGGCTGTTCCTCGCTTTCCAGAGATAGCAATCCCTCCAATTTCACGGTCAATAGCCCCAAGCAAAAGAGCTGTTTTAATAGCATCCTATAACATAATATGCATCCTCATTATACATCCATCATATTATCAGCTAATCAGCACAATTAGGCATCATATAAGTTTAACAAATTAGACACATAAAAAAGCAGTAAAGACGCTTTCCGTTCCAAACCATTATCATATAAAAATGACAAGGAACATATAATATATATTACGAACAATTCGTTACAAAATATACGAGACATAAAGCAAGCGATGTACAAACTATTTACAATTTGCATCAAACTAAGAATCTACTTCACCACACTCAACAAATATGCATTTTAATATTAACAGGCTAAAATGCAATTCACATAAACAATCGTGACGAATCAAAACGGGAAAAATTCTAAAGCTAAAGCCTTGATCATATTTGTAATTGTTGCCCTTCTGCTTAATTTCGAAATCACAGCAGATAAAGTACTCACTTTTACATAACACTAGCAATAAAACATGAGAACCCATTTGCCCATTCACAAAAAAAATTCAAAATTCACCAACATAAAAATTTAAACAATGAGCTACAGTTTTAGTTTTGAGTTATAGACCTGGCCAACAACTGCAGCTAATGGGAAGTACTGTCTTCCGTAGGCATCTTGATCCTCGGTGGCAGGATCAGCATCAGCAGCAGTAACAGCGCCATTGGCAGAGTCGAGAGTTGCATTCGAGGAAGCACGAACTTGAAAGAAGCGGTGGTGTTTTAGCCGCGTTTTGAACTTGAAAGAAGAAAAAGCAAAGAGAAGTGGGTGTCGTTTACAAGAAGGAACAAGTGCAGCACATGAATGGATGTGAGAAAGAGAAGTGGATGCTGATACTGTTGTTGCTGAAAATGCCATTGAATAGAGAAGAAGAAGAAGAAGATAGAATAGTTTTCGTTATCTGTTATATATTAATCTAATCTCGTTTTTATATATGTAGTGCTCGTACTCTCTTATGAATTTTGATGCTGGGGTATTTTTTAAAATAAGGTTCCTTTATAGTTATTTTTTCAAAATACAAGGGGATCGGTGTAATTTTTCCTATTTATTATTAAGTTAATACCTTATTGAGTAATTTTTTGGTGTAACGGAAATACGGGTGATATGATATTACTAATAAATTATTAATTGACATGTATGATTTAATATTCATTTTTTAGTTATTTTTTAATATTTTAACACGCATGATAATTGATTATTGGATTGTTACACTGATGACGTAGTACCTCCATTATATTATAGATTTTCAACGTCTCTTTGCTTTTTCAAACAAAAAAAAAAAAAACCTCTCTTTGTTGAATTTGAATTTAGTATTAAGTTTTTCATAATTTTTTGTCTCACGTATTTTAATAGTAATATATGATTGAAACTGATTTAAACTATTATCCAATAATTATCGATCATAATTTTTTTAAAAAAAAAAATTAATAAAAACCTAACAAATAAATCTATCCTCTACAGTAATGACAGTCTTGTTGCACTAATTAAATGGTAAGTTACAAACCTAATCTAAACTGTTTTTTTTTTTGCCCATCTGACAGTTTATCTGGGCCAAATCCATAAGAGTTCCATCCATTGGAGAATTTACTAATTTAGGATGGCCATAGTCTTCACTCTTCACTAAACCTTCATTTTCCTTGCCATGACTTAACAATGTTGTATCATGTCCATCGAATCCACATCCAACTTGCAGGAAGGATATTCTGCCTGATCACGCAGAGCCATCGTGCCCTGCTCTGACAATATTATCTTCCAACATGGCATGGCATTCTCATTAGATATTTGTAGTACATCTGGTTTCAAATCATCGTCAGAAATGTGGATTGAATCTGAAGTCTGCTCGTTACTAACAAGATTCTCTTTTACCTGATGATCTTCCTTAGAATTATACATTGGATATGATTTTAACCCACCAAAAGGTACATCAAGTTTACATAGTTCTTCAGAACACTCAACCCTGTAACTAGTCTGTGCCTCAACCAGTTGAGACCCATCACTTCCCATGGACACCATACAAAGGACAAACAGGAGGAGTCCTCGCATGGCACCGAAACTGCAAATTTGAATATCTGGTTTCAAATCATCCAGTATTTTTGTAAACCCAGCTGCAGAATTTTAAACTTGAAACAAATTCAGAATATTTATTCAGTTAACGAAACTGCTAATTAGAGTTGAAAACAAGACGTAAGAAAATTTGCAGACTTTGTCTAGCAGATTTGGAAAGCGTTTCCAAATAAAAAGCAGACAAGACATCCTTCAACCACTCTGCTGAAAGTGCAAGATGATGCAGATTTGCCTCTTTAACTGCACAATGCCATAACAACATACACAAGAGTATCAGAGAAAAAAAGTCCATATAATATAACAATCTACACAAGCCAATTACAAGCGGAAAGCAACTATTCTATATCAACTCAACAAAGACAACATTAGTGTCAAAATGTAACATCCCAGATTTTCGGGACTGTTCTAGGAGATTCCCAGACTGACGATATAGTCTTGGAATAGAGTGATAATGAAGAATAAGTGTTTAATTGATGGAATAAGGATCAGAATATTATGAAATGAATTTTCGTCGCGTTAGAAAACGCGTGGGACCAAGAATCAGTTACGTGATTTTTACTATATGCGTATAGTTTACAGTTTTGGGCATGAATTTAGCAAACGAACTCTGATCTAGTTGGTTCTTGAACCATCAGACTCGTTTTTCCAAGACGAACAACTTTTGTGTTGAACACATTTCGAGAATCGCATCAGAAGAACTTCGAAAGTGGTGATTTTCGAAAGTACCATTATTAGTGGGGACATATTGGTAATTTTCGGAATTAGGATATTTTAATTATTATTAATTATTTTTATTACTATTAGCCTAATACAGAAATCAAAAGGAAAACAAAAAGAATAGAAGCAGAGACGTGAGGGAGAGAGAGAAGAAGAAAGAGAAAAAGAAGGGAATAGAGGTTTTGGTCCCGATCCGGCCGATTTGAAGTTCAAACCCGACCGAGTCTTTAAGGAAAAGTGTAGATCTCGTCGAGAGGATCATTTTGGTGGTTGTTTCATCTCGGGAAACTCCCAATTTTTGTAGAGATTTCGGTAAGAAACTTTTTATGGTTTTTCTTGATTTCCCGTTGATCCGGAACTCCGATCGACGAACCGTAAGCGGCATTAGAACCGGGATGAGGAGAGGTACGCTCGGCCGTCGAAAACTTCTTCATCCGACCGGAGCGTGGCGCTCACGCGCGCCTCACGTGGCGGCGCGTGAGGCCCACGCGCAGGCAGAAGGGGAGGCGCGTGGACCCCACGCGCCAGGCAGAATTCTGCCGCCGATTTCTCGAGTCTCCTACCCGAATTTCAGACCATTCCGAGTAGTAACGGACCTCCGAATCTTAATTTTCGTTAAGTTTACGAGAGCGACCGAACCACGTTTCTCGCATATTATTTCATCTATTCTAGTTAGGATTATGTTCCTTATAGTAAATTCTTTTGACTGTTAGGTGATCGTGATACCGTAAGCAGGGACGGTCCTGCTGCCTAGTTCCTT
Organism: Zanthoxylum bungeanum; assembly: GCA_019454045.1. Lineage (NCBI taxonomy): Eukaryota > Viridiplantae > Streptophyta > Magnoliopsida > Sapindales > Rutaceae > Zanthoxylum > Zanthoxylum bungeanum. The sequence goes on from SKCR01008552.1 coordinate 17,722, forward strand.
TATCTGTAGTCAGCTCACCAGGTGCGTGGATAAGCCTGTAACATTGATATTTTCAAAAGTATACAGTATGTATGTTTTCTTAAATGATTTTTAAGGTAATGCATTAAATGAGTTTGTTTTTAGAAAGTTTATATTTTTACTATAAGATAAAGGAACTAGGCAGCATGACCGTCCCTGCTTACGGTATCACGATCACCTAACAGTCAAAAGAATTTACTATAAGGAACATAATCCTAACTAGATTTTCGTTAAGTTTACGAGAGCGACCGAACCACGTTTCTCGCATATTTTTCATCTATTCTAGTTAGGATTATGTTCCTTATAGTAAATTCTTTTGACTGTTAGGTGATCGTGATACCGTAAGCAGGGACGGTCCTGGTGCCTAGTTCCTTTATCTGTAGTCAGCTCACCAGGTGCGTGGATAAGCCTGTAACATTGATATTTTCAAAAGTATACAGTATGTATGTTTTCTTAAATGATTTTTAAGGTAATGCATTAAATGAGTTTGTTTTTAGAAAGTTTATATTTTTACTATAAGGTATGGATCGAATATTGATTATGTTGAAATCATGTGTTTGTGATATATGAGAAACTTGCATGATTTGAGATATATGAGCATGGATTTTGGAAATGATTTTTATGTTAGGATGCACCCCGTGTACTTATATGTGCCAGATTATTGCCGTGAGATAAGGTCTCATGTTGCCAGTTTGCTCCGGATGCCAGTTTTGCCGTGGGGAAGCCCCATGTTGCCAGCTTTGCATATTGTCATGAGGTTGTGCATATAGATGAATAAACAGATTTATCATTACAGAGTATATTTGAGCAGTATGAGCTTTATGAGAAATGAGATTTATGATTTGAGTTTTATGAGGAATGAGATTTACGATTTCAAGTAAATGTTTGAGATATCGATTTACAGCTTATGTATTTATTTATATTATGAAAGACTTGTTCGATCCACTTTGTTACTTGATTATCCATGGCACTAAGCTGTGATCCATTGCACTAAGCGTGAGCTTACCCCCCATTCCTTTAACATTTCAGGTTTAGCAGATTAGTAGATCGTTCTTTTCATCTGATGTTTCGTCATCATTTCCTGCCAGTAGAGAAAGGTTGTGCCAACAATAGAGTGTCATTGTTATGTTTTTCTTGGAAGAATTTGTTATTTGGTTTTAGGCATTTGAGCCTTTATTTGATACTGAGGATATTGTATTTTCTTTTTGGATATTATGTTGAGTTGGATCATGGAGATTTTATGTTATGATGATATTTTCAGTTTAGATTTTTCCTTGTATTTGGAGGATTAGTCCATATTACAGGGGAAACTCTGTCAGTTTCTAGTCTCCGTCTCACCCCTACCCTACCTAAGGGGACGGGTGTGACACAAAATAACTGTTTTAAAGGAATCATAGTCTCAAGGAAAATAATTGAATTAACCAGTCAGGCTTATCTGCTATTTATTACAAATGCTTACAAATTAAAAGAGTTTTTTTTTTTATTGAAATTTTTCTAAAAACTATCAATCCACCTTTAATTGTAAATCAACCACATTTATAAGTTTGTTCAAAAATCCGATCCAGCTGCATCATCACCATCATTGCATAACCATCCAAGGTAATTTTAGGTGGGATTGAAAATGGTGCTCCAACTTTTGACAATGAAGCAAACTTCCAAGACTACTTTAAATGGAGCACTATTGCTGCGGAAGATTTCCGAAATTAAGTTAAGGATTTGGAATGTGATAGTATTTGAAAATAAGAGTATATGGGTTGGAAAATAGATTGGAATTTTTTTTAGTGAAGTTTCGTCGCGTCGGAAAACGCTTGATTCCGAGAACCGGTTATGCGATTGCCAATTATATCGTTATACGCGTAAAATTTTCTTGTTTCTGCTATAAAAATTGCAAACAAACTCCGTTTGAGTTGATTCTTGAACAATCAGACTCGATTTCCACGACGAACAACTTTTGTGTTGAAAACTTTTCGAAATTTTCATCAGAAAGCCATAAAAAATATAAATTTCCGTGAAAGCCCCATGACATGGGCCTGATTGTAATTTTCGAGGTTGAAAAAATAATTTTCCGAAACTTTTCTATATATACCTCAATGTTTTTATTAACTGCGAAAATGTGACAATCCTCAAAGTCTTCCCACGCGACCCTCTACCCCCAAAACACGTTGCAGTTTACCTTGGTCGCGTCGGCGGCAGTGCCCAGGTCGCCGGCAAACGACAATAAGGAGAGAGAAAATGCGTGGAATGGATTTGTCAATCCCGACTCCTCGTTTCGTTTCACGGCCTGAGCCACCCACCAAATCGAAGCTCTAGGAGAGTACTACAAGTTGACGGTGACAAATTTTTCATTCCGTGCACGGTTGCACACGAGTCGAAGAAGAAGATTCAGATGAATTGTGACCCACGGTGAACAGTAGCTCTGATCAAAATTCCGTTGATTCTAGCGCGTTCGTGGGATCGTTTAGAGTCCGTATATGCCCTTGAAATCTCGATTTGATTAGGACTTGGAGTGCTCATGAAACCAGATAAGTAACCCATGTGATGTGTTCTCGATATATATATATATATATACACACATATATAAAGACTTGAAAGGTTTAGGATAGTTAAATGATGGATTTGAGGAAAAACTTCGAGATCATGAATAGTTGAGTCAGTAAACCATCACAAGTATGATCTTTGTCATTTCTATGATATAAAGTGAAATGTTTGAGGATAATTCTATGATATGAAGTGAAAAGTTTGATGAGTTTAATGGCTACATGTATGTATTGATGCATGTAAGTGTATGGACACATAATGGTTTGTATATGTATGTGATGATAAGTTATGAATAAGTTTGTTATCGTTTCACACTTGCGATTATTTGTATATAGATTGAGATGGTTAAATAAGATGAGGAATGAATGTAAGCTAAGTTCTCTCTGAAAGAATATGTTTATTTGGTAAAGATGTTTTATTAAATGTTTCTATATAGAACTTTTGAAAATGAATATGATTGAGCGATAAATGAAGAGATATGAGGACTGTGAGAGATATGAGATTTGATTTTAATAATAAGGTGTATATTCATATGTTTGAAATATATGTATGTATATGAGTATTTGAATGATGTTTGGATTGTTTTTCGTGTATGTGCTTGCTTATGAGAAATCATGTGATGGGTTTATGTTATATGGTGTGTGCGCCTGTGTGTATGTTTGATTGGATGATTTATGGTGTAGTAGTCGAGCTGGTTAGGAATCCGTTTGGGTGAAATTCATCTCATACCTATTCCAAAATAGGTAACGAGTCTCATACGAGCATTGTGTGTGTAAGCTATCCGTATATATGTATTGTTGGATGACATGATCTTTGATGTATCAATTGTTATGTGTGCTTCTTAGTTGATTGTGTGATGACTGTAAATATGTCTGAATGTGTGAATATGTATGATAGAACTCGTGATATGTATGCTTATGTGAGATGAATGGATGATTTGAAACCGATGTGAATATAAGAGGTTATAAAGCGTGTTTGTTAAGTTATATTGATATGTACGCATATATGTAAGGATTTCTGAAATTGTATTTGCATGTATATCAAAGAAATGTGCTACGATATGTGTGAATGTATATGAAACCGGAGTGTTAAGCTATTATAAGGTTATCATGGATTAAAGAAGGTTAGAGAAATATTGTTTTGATATTGAAGAAAGATGTTTTGGTATTTAAGATAGTTTTTAACTGAACTAAAGAAAGTTTATTAGATTTACCGATTTTATGATATTTCAACGAGATTTAACTGTGATAAGTATTAATATGTGACTTCATGTTCAACATTGAAATGGTTTCGATGTTATGTGACGTACTTTTTGATTTCGAATCCATGTTTCGTGTGTTTTGAATGTCCTGCCACTATTTTGAAAATATGTAAATATGTAAATTTGATATGGGTAAAGTATAAAGGATAATATAAAGATGGTAATTCTAAGACTCGTAATAACTTGATAATTCTGAAAAACTTCTAATGTAATTGACTTGTATGTTTTGTTTATAGTACTGATATGGTTATTTATTGAGTTTTTATAACTCACACCAAACCAGTTTGCTAGTTTTATAGGTTGGCTTACAGATTGGTCAACCACGACAGCTTTGGAAGTCATGTTCGAGACGCAGATCACCTAAGCGGCAGTCGCCCTCACAAGTGTCCTGGGAGAAGTTTTAGAAGTTTAGGATATTTGATTTATTATTTTATTTTTCGTGCTGAGCATGCCATTTGTATTAAGTAAATGATTTGATTGCTTATGATGTTGTGGACACAGAGCCATTGTGTGTTGATAGATGATATGGGCACAGAGCCATTAGGTGATGATTTTGTTGTTGGGATATATGCCCTAGAGCATCATGTAATGTAAACGATATTATGTTTTATGAAATAAAACGATGCATTATTCATTTATCAAAGTGTTTGTTTAAAATTGCATATTGTATATTATCATGTTTATCCTAGATTACTCATATGCCTTCAGACTTAATGTATGCGTGTCATACACAAAAGGATTTAACTCTGAAGTTAATAATCTAAAATAATCCATAGAGAGCAAATAAAGCGGATACTTTGTTTGTGGTTTATCTATAGTCGCGGTCCATTCTATAATTGTATGGCGACTTTGATTCGGGATCGTCCATGTGAAGACATGAGAATGAATGCACCTTGTATGATGTGATCATATATGACTGGACCTAGATAGAAATGAATGGATCTACAAGAGAAAAAGAAGATCAGATGGGAATGTACAGACCTTCAAGGCTAAGCCAGAAAGAAGGAATTGACTATGATGAAACTTTCTCGCCAGTAACCATGTTAAAATCCATCTGCACTATTTTGTCCATTGCCGCATATTATGACTATGAGATTTGGCAAATGGATGTCAAGACTGTATTCTTGATTGGAAATCTTGATGAGTGTATCTATATGGTACAACCAGATGGGTTCATAGCCCAAGGTCAATAGCAAAAGGTTTGCAAGCTGCGAAGGTCCATTTATGGACTGAAGCAAGCATCTCGATCTTGGAACATAAGATTTGATACCACGATCAAGTCTTATGACTTTGAACAGAATATTGATGAGCCTTGTGTATACAAGCACGTCATTGACGGGAAGATGGTTTTTCTTGTTTTATACATCAATGATATTTTACTTATTGGGAATGATGTAAAGATATTATCGGATGTGAAAACATGAAATTCATTTGTCCAAGGAACATTCTCCTAAGACACTTCAAGGAGTTGAGGAAATGAGACATATCTCATATGCCTCAGCAGTTGGTAGTCTCATGTATGTTATGTTATGCACGAGACCGGACATCTGCTTTGCAGTGGGAGTAGTCAGTAGGTTTCAGTTTAACCTATGATTGGATCATTGGGTAGCTGTGAAACACATTCTCAAGTATCTTGAGAGAACGATAGATAATATGCTTGTGTATTCTGGTGAGGATATGATCCTAAGAGGATATACAGACTCTGATTTTCAGACGGATGTTGATTCTAGGAAATCAACATCTGAATCAGTTTTTACCTTAGGTGGTGGGGCTATAGTATGGCGGAGTATAAAATAATCTTGTAGTACCAACTCCACTATGAAGGCTGAGTATATAGCAGCTTGCGAAGCAGCTAAGGAAGCAGTCTGGCTCCGTAAGTTTTTAGGAGTAAGGGTGGCAATGGGCCGGGCCGGCTTTTCGAAGCCCGGCCCGAGCCCGCCCCAAAAAAAATTGGCCCGGGCCCGAAAAAAGCCCGGCCGGGGGCCAAAATCCGGCCTTTTTTTTTAAAAAAAAAAAATTTAAAATTAAAATGAAATTTATATTATATAAATATATCATACATTAACACTAAATGCAAAAATTGACATGAGCAACCAACAAGTAAACAGTAGCAGTATATAAAAAAAATGCTGCAAAATCAGCAATGCACATGCAAATCCTAATAAACCTACAATTCACTCAGCACAAAGCATAAATATATGCCTCATAGAAAAGCTTAATAAGCTTACAGTATTGTCCAATTCACCTTAATTTTGAAAGTAAATAGCCCACAGTGTTTGGTTTCACATGGTTGATAGCTCTAATTTATTTCTTGAGAGAAATATTTTATCCAGGACTAAGCAAACACAATACTAGAAGCCCTATGTTCATAAATATAAAATGATAAAAACAGAAAATTCATTATACACAGTTGAACCATGAAAGCACAATGCCATTAAAAATTAAAAAATTGGCATATTGAATTCTTTCTGTTTCACCGTTTTTTTTTAATTTAAGCCCGGCTCGGGCCCTGTCCCAAAAGCCCGGCTTGGTAATTTAGTCTCTCAGGCCGGGCCAAAGCCCGCCGGGCCGGGCCGGACCGGGCTTGGGCTTTTCTGCCACCCTTACTTAGGAGATCTAGAAGTTGTTCCAGATATGGATAAATCACTCACACTTTATTGCGATAATAGTGGTGCAGTGGCAAATTCAAATGAACCAAGAAGTCACAAGAGGGGAAAACATATAGAGAGGAAATATCATCTTATCAGGGAGATAGTACATAGATGAGATGTTTCTGTTACAAAGATTACATCCGTAGAGAACCTGACTGATCCGTTTACAAAGACCTTATCGACTAAAGTATTTAGGTCACCCAAATAGTCTATGATTACGTGACATATCCCATTTGCTCTAGTGCAAGTGGGAGATTTTTGGGATATATGCCCTAGAGCATCATATAATGTAAACGGTATTATAATTTATGAAATAAAATGATGCATTATTCATTTATCAAAATATTTGTTTAAAATCACATATTGTATATTATCATGTTTACTCTAGATTACTCATGTGCCTTCAGACTTAGTGTATGAATGTCATACACAAAAGGATTTAAGTTTGAAATTAGTAATCTAAAATAGTCCATAGAGAGTAAACAAAACGTGTATTTTATTTGTGGTTTATCTATAGCTGCGGTCCATTTTATATTGTATGGCGACCTTGATCCGGGATCGTCTATGTGAAGATATGAGAATGAAAGCACCTTGTATGATATGATTATATAGGACTGGACCCAGATAGAAATGAGTTTATTATAATATCCGTTAAATAAAGAAATTTATTTCGATCTACCAGATGGTTATATATGGATTGATCTTAATCCTGAGTGTACTACGAACTCCTACATATGACATGCTATGTCTTTTGATTTATAAAGATGAGGTTGGTGTAGCAATCCCGACCAACAGCTACGTACTTTGGGGACATGGTTTGGTGTGTAGCTCGGGACGTTTTTCATAGATATGAAGTTCACTCATTCTTGCGAGAAGTAGATGAATATCTTTATTAAGGGTTGATTCAATACTTGAACGGTTAGAGCTCTCAAGTCTTTCTATTACGAATAGAAAGATTAACATTCATAATGGTTATGAATAAATCATTTAATAAAGAATCAACAGTACTTAAGGTAAAAATACTTAGAGGGGTATAACAGACACTATGGCCCGGCTTTAATTACGAGATACTTGTGAAGGGTCCTTATGTAATGACTATATCGATGGACACCGACGTAATTCGGCTTATTATACTATTTGCGGCAAAGAGAGTGCAACTTCGAGTTTTTAGTGAAATAACACGGAGTTAATAATTTGGAATATTTAATTAAGAGCTTAATTAATATTTCGAGATTATTGGAGTTCGGAACCGTAGGTCAATTTGGTTCTCGTGCTAGCTCAATATGCAATAGAAGATTTAGTATAATTGGATAGTCCAATTATATACTCACATATGTATAAATATTATTAATATGATTAATAATATTATTTTGTCACACTTGAAACTATATATTAAAATATAATATATGGTTTTAATAATTATATGATAATTATTAAATACATAATATTAAATTATATATGATATAATTTAATAAGGGTAAACTTGGAATTCCAAATTTGGATTTTGGAAACCCTTAAATTCAATTTGGAAGTTACACCTTTTATTAGGTGATAATTTATTAACTTTTGTAACATCTTTTCAATTATGGTAATTGAAAATTTGATGTTACAAAATTTTTTGTAATTCCTTGCTATGGCCGAAACTTACCTAGGAGAGGAGGGGAATGATTTGTTTATTTTGGAAATAAATAACCATAAGTATAAAATAAAATTAGATTTTTCTTTTTGTAAGCTCTCTCATTCTAACCTTAGCCTTCATTTTCTTCTTCTTCAAACTCTCTCAAAGTGTTGAGGAAAAAAAGAACAAGAAAGAAAAATAAAAGATTTTTCCTTGTGTGACATTAATCTCTAAAACGTTTAGGATTAATTTTGTGAGTCTAGCCCACACTAGTTTCCGTTGGTAACAAAATATAGCCCGAAAGACTTTGTGGTGTCGAACAAAGAATCATCTCCTTCTTTTTCTTTTACACAAGGCAACAAGGCTTGTTTTTGCTCACTGCCACACCTTGTATTGGTGAAACAGTGCTCAATTTATTTCGATTTTAATCCAGAATTTTTTGTGAACACAAAGGGTTGTTTTGGGGCTGTGTTGGGGCTTTTTTCAAGTGTAAAATCAGAACTGAAATACAACCATTGTTCATGTATTTTAGGGGCTGTTTTGTTGGGTGTGTATCGGGTCTAAAATAGTCCAATTTTGTGCTGCTGTTCGGGGTCTGTTATGGGGCTGGAATTTTTTCTAAAATAGAAATAAAATTTCAGTGGTGGTGCTGGTATTTTTCGACCTCTTGGTGAGAAGGGCAGAAAAATTTTCCAAGTCCGATCCGGGTACCTAACGTGCTTCCGCTGCCCTAGAAAAGCGTTTCCAACAATTGATATGTTGGTGTTAACCCGAGGTCTCTTTTTATATATGATGTTTATTTCAGGTTCATTTTAATGCTGGACTGACATCCAGGTTCTTCAGTTTTATGATATATCATGCCGAATTTTCTGTAAATTTAAGGCTTATTGAGATGGGTGAAACCGTCTCCTGCCGGTAGCATCCTGCCTATGACGGGGTGTTACAATTGCTTTGTTGAATTTGTGAGTCAAATGTTGGCTATTAATAAGAGCTCTCTTTTGAGAGCAAAATCATCCCAAAAATATTAAGCTTCAAATGTAGAAAGCTTAGAGAGTGTAAGAGTGAGTGATAATTTTTTTGTAAAGTTTGAAATACTTTATAAAGTCTATTCTTGTAGTAATAGAATGGATTTTTTCCTCAAAACACTCTTCAGTGATCAGAGAATCACATCAAAATGTAATATCTAGGTGTAAAGTTTTATTGTGCGCTGATTTGGTTGTCATATGCCAAAATAAAAATATCAAAAATATTTAAAATATAAAATAATAGTGCATGCATTACCTTTTGGAGAAAAAGTTTTATAGATGCCACATCAGCTGCTTTAAGTGCACTTTTTCGCCAGAGTTTAGTATAATATGGATTAAGCTACAGACCTAATAAAAGCCCTTGCAATCGATCTTCGATAGAGAGAATGTGGCTTATGACATCTACAAGATTAGACCCGGCCAAGGTTCCGGTTCAGATCCGGAACCGAACCGGAACCGGAACCGAACCGGAACCGTTGGCGACCGGTTCGGTTGGGGTTCGTCCCCAACTCGAACTGGTTAGAACCGTAGGGTTCCAACAGGAACCCTACCCCAATGGCTAGTAGCCGTTGGGGGGGGGGGGGCAGGGAGCCAACGGCTCCCTGCCCAATAAGTAAAAAAAAAATTATTAAAAAATTTATAAATTAAAATATAAATTACTAATATATCCCTAATAACGGTAATAAAACGGTTATATTTAGGGGCATTTTTGGTATCAAAAAAATTCTAAAAATCTATAAATAGTATTCATTTTTCATTATTTCAACACACCAAATTCTCAACTCTCTCATTTCCTACAATTCTCTTATTCTCAATCTCAATTCATACAATTCTCTTATTCTCAATCTCAATTCAATTAGTTGTTAATTTGTTAAAATTTTAACAATTATTCAATTTTCTTATTTTTCTTCCTAATTTCTCAAACGAAAAATGGCAAGCTCATCTGAGAACATAATGTCAAATATGCCAACCCAAGAGAGCGGCCCTAGTGTCAGTGCACAATCACGGAGAAGAGAAGTTAAGGCTCGGTCCTCGGATATTTTCAAAATTCATTTTAATTTGGAACGCCTAGAAGATGATTCACAACGAGCAATTTGCAACTATTGTGGGGTTATCTATAAATTTTCTGGTGGATACGGCAATATGATCAAGCACATGGAAAAACATCATCCGGTTGAATTTGGCATTGATACGACGCAAACTCAAATGGCCAGGTACGCATCATCTAGTAGAGGTACGAGTGCTGTAGATTTATTTAAATATTCTGATGCAAAAAATAGAGAAGAATTTGCGAAATTAACTTGTATGGCACATCTTTCTTTAAGTTTTGGTGAAAAACTTCATTTTACTAATTACATGCATAATGCTTTAAATCCTGCTGCATGTAGAATGACTCGAAACACAACAAAACGTCATATTTTTAAATTATACAAAGATGGTAAAATTATTTTAAATGAAATATTTAAAGAGATGAAAGGTCGTATTTCTATATGTTCTGATATTTGGAGTGATCATTGGCAAACACACTCATACATGGGTGTGACTTGTCATTGGATTGATGCATTATTTACCATGCAAAAACGACTTATTGCATTTAGAGTTTTTGATGACCAACATACTGAACATAATATTTATAGAATGATGAAGGTAATTTTTGATGAATATGGTTTAGTAGAAAAAATTTTAACAATTGGATTTGATAATGCATCTGCAAATACTGCATCCATCAATGATTTAAAAGAAATATGTCAACCAAATTTAGGGGGTCAGTTTTTTCATATTCGTTGTACATGTCATGTCCTTAACTTATGTGTGCAAGACGGTCTAAAATTATTATCACCTTTCATTGATCCAATTAAAACGGCACTTAACTGTATTTGGTCATATTCTCAAGTTAGGAGAGAATGGACCAAGTTTTGTAAAATAAATGGTATTAAACCGATTAAATTTTCAAGAGATGTTCCAACACGTTGGAATTCAACTTATTTTCTTTTATGTCAAGCATTTCAATACAAAGATGCATTATGTAGTTTTTTTCTCAACATGTTCAAAATGTCACACTTTATCATAGTCAATGGGATATTTGTGAATTTTTTTAGATATTTTAAGAGTTTTTAATGATACTACTTTAGTTTTTAGCGGTGTTTATTATCCTACAACACATTTATTTCTTCTTGAGAGTTTAAATATTTTTGGCACTCTCGATGAGCATGTTGACAGTAGCGATCATAATAATATTGTTTTGTTTGAAGCCATTACTGTTATGAAGGTAAGATGGTTGAATTATTTTAGAGAAATTCATTTACTTTATCTTATTGCTGCTGTTTTTTATCCTAGATTTAAATTAGAAGGTTTGAATGGTGCTTTACAAGCTCATTATGGTTATTTAGGAATATTAGATGAAATTGATATTACAATATTAATGACGAAATTAAGAAATGATTTAATTATTTTATTTAATGATTATATTGTAAGATATAACTTAGGAACATTAGGTGAATCTAGTAGTATCGAACCGGTAATTCAAACAAGACTTAGCGCATGGGATCGTTGGTTATTGCAACGAAATACAAAAGCTAGGGATACGACAACTAATAACCCTGAATTAGATAATTATTTATCTACAAATTTTGAGTTTTCTAATGAAAGTTTATGCAGTAAAAATTTTAAAATCTTTGAATGGTGGAACCGGCATCAAAATATATATCCTGTTTTATCAATTATTGCTAAAGAGATATTGGCAGCACCTATTTCCACCGTTGCGGTTGAGCAAGACTTCAGCTTGAGAGGTAATATATTGGAAACTATGCGATCTTCATTACATCCAAGCACTCTAGAAGCAACAGCTTGTGTGGATAATTGGACTCGAGCTGATCTGAGACAACAAGAAGATGCCCCCGATGATTTTGAAGATTTGTTCGATAATGCTTCTGCAAGTGCAACAACAAGTGCAAGCGGAACCGGAGCCGAAGGATCAACTGATAATGATGATTGATAATTGTAAAATTGTAATTTAAAAAGGGGATATGTCTTAAAATTGTAATGGAACTACCTGAGCTTTGATTCCTCTCACCCTTGGAGGATACGTAGGCAACTTAAATTTTTAAAAATTTAAGCTCAAGCTCTTCAATGTAATAAATTTTTTTATTAATAAAATTAATCTCATTTATTTTAATTAATTTTCAAAATTTAAAAAAAAGGTTAGGAACCGAACCGGAATTGAACCGCCGGCCGGGTCTATACAAGATGGCTTTTTTGTTCCTCTTTGATAGAAGACCAGCCACCTCACTTTATAAACATCTCAAAAACGATCACTATTCATGTTTGTTGATGGTGGTTTTAAACCCTAAGGAAGTTCAAATATCGCGGAGGGGCGGAATGAGATTTGACAGCTGTTGGAACAAACTATGAATCCATGAGGTACCCACCTAGAGAAACACTTTTTGTACTTTAACGATGGGAATGATAAAGGACCGAGGGCTTAGGGAGACCGAAGGCAGACAAAGGGGCCTGAGCCACCTAAAAAATAAGTTCTCTTGAAGGCAGATTCAGCTGATAGAGCAACGTTGGGAAGCCGACTCGACCCAGAAGAGAAAAATTAGAATTGACAACATTTGAGCATTTGTGGTAACTGACCCGAGGTGGTCATGTTTTGTGAACTTGACCTGGTTTGAGAAGTCAGAAAGTTTTCCTAAGCATCATTCACCTCGGTATGCCGGCCCGAGGAACGAAGATGATGTTAGGATTGGTGCTCGGAGTGTCAATCCGGATCGTATTTATGTCCGATTCATAAATACGAGTAATTCCATTTTCCATAATATTACTTATTTAATGGTAGCACCTATTGTCTTTTATACACATATTCGATCTAATTACGATTAGATATCTAATTATGATTAGTTAGAAACTAAATCTGATTTAGTGATATGTGTATATTAGACAAAGACTCTAGGATTTACAACGTAGTGCGTAGTTACAACGTAGTTTGTAATTGACATGGGAAACGCACTATAAGATGTATATCCTTAAATAAAGTTCATGGTCAATATTTACTAACACGGGTCGATTAGTCAAATCCGCTGAGACCAGTACATGTCGTATATCATGACTTGGTCCGATAGTTTATCCCAATGAACCATGAGTCTCAGGAGACTCGTATAGACATGTAGGTGTTTATTTGATAAACACTGAACGACTCACTGAAGATTTCCTAATAGATGGTACACCAACGACAATATGAATCTTCTCGAGTTGAGCGAGCATAGTGGTCCTTCGACTTGAGATACCACTGTAGATATATAAGTTATCCTCCACACTTTGATGGCAGTAACGTCACCGATCTATTCATGATCAGACCTCTGCATGTTCGTTGGGTGTGGATTGATGCTCATGATATCCTGTTCGTATCAAGATAGAATCCGTCAGTCATGTGTACAGGGCATATGTATCCTCACGTGTTTACGATCTAGTAAATCCATGGCCGTGGTATAACTTCGGAAATCAGTTCCGAGTGTTATTTAGAGATCGTAAATTGAAAATCGACTATATTATACCAATTGAATTTGACGTTCTTTTCTATATCCCATGTATAATATGGATAGCCTGTGACAGAGAGATTATACGTATGTAATGACCTCGACTTGCATAGTTTAACGAGATTATCTGTGGTCGTTATAATTCATGAGTGAGTGAATTATGGACACGAAATTGGATATCTTGACTGATAAACCTAAACTTAGAGAGTCTCACAATATGATGTGTACTCATTGAGAATTTGGGCAACGCGATATGAATAATACAAATTATTCATAAGACTTCATCAGATTAAATGAGTTAATTGGAATCGTTTAAGCGATTAAACGATAACACATGCAATAGGGGATTTTGGTCAATTAGTAATTATTGTGTATTTGTATTTGATACATAATTTGATTAGAGACACATTAATTAATCGTCAAATGAGATTTTGACACATGCCATTAATATATGTATTTGTTATTTAATGTAAATAAAAATACATACATAATAATAATTATATTAATTATTTATTTAGATATTTAATTGTTAAATATTTGAATAGTTAAATAATATCCATATTTCATAAATGTTATGAAATATGTTTAATTATTATTGATACACATGGCATGATTTAATTAGGCTTAAGTGTGCAAATTTGATTTGTTTAACATAAAGATTATTTTAATTTAATTGGAATAAATTTACAAATTGACCAAAATACCCTCCCTAAAAGTCGGTCACTTGTATTTAAAAGGGGAAAATATTTTCTTCTTCAATTAATTCATCTACCATGGCCGAATACCTCTCTTAAAAATCTCCCAAGTTTGGTTTGATGAAACAAGAAGGAAAAGGAAGGAAATCAAGGAAAAAGCTTTAGGAAATTATGGAATTAGAGGTAATCCTATATATCTCTAAGCTTGAAAGCATGTTTCTTGTTTTCTTGATGATCTAGTAAGATTCTAGGGTTTCGTTTTCCTTAAGAATTTGGGGATTTTGGTTGTGGTGGATGGATTTGGAAGTGATAATGCATGTGTGAAGTGTTTTGGATGAAAATATTGTAATTATTGTCCAATTTGTTCATTTGATGACATGTTTCCATTCTAGAGTGTTATGACCACTCTTGTAATGCCTAGAATTGTTTTTGGGTGGTTCATGTGTGGTGACTTTGATTGGTGTTTTGATTAATTGGATTAATCTTAAAAAATTGGATTTAAAGCATGAAAAATTAGTATTTTTGTTTCTGTTTCAGACCTGGAATATCTGATATCTTGGTGATGAAAAATATGTCTATGAATGTATTGGATGTATTTTGGGAGTTGGAACAATTACCAGAAAGTGTTTCGGAGTTGAAATAAGTGAAAAACGGTGAAAAACGGCGTTACCGAGTGACTTTTGAGCCAATCGGGTGACGACTATTCAAAAGTGAATTTATCACTGTTCGGGCAGCCCATGAACTGCCCTAACACTATTGGGGCTGACCTGGGCAGTCCCTATAACTGTTGGGTGGTCGGTTCAGTCAAAAACGCGTTTTAGGCCATTTTACGGAAAAATATTTTCGTAAAAGTTTTGCGACATTTCATATATATTTATGTCGTTATTTGATATCGAATAAATGTGTTTAGGTGAAATATGAATAAATTATTCATATTAGATATTGAATAATTTGTTCGGTAATTTGAAAAAGTTTTAAAATTATAATTTCGCCTAAACCGCGCTTCTGCCGCACCCTTCGCCCAAAACCCCAACAGATGGGACCACATTTATTTTGTGCTTAAGGGTATGTAACGTATGCCCTAGTTGAAAGGATAAGCTTTTGGAAGGCTAATAATGATTGAGGGAAAAACAATGATTTTCATTGGAAGTAGTCCCTGCCAGCCGCTATAGGGAAATGCAGTGGCAGAACAAAGCCGCCAGAGGCCAGTACAGTAACAGTAAAAATGGAGTATTCTGATGAGCTGAGTTTTGGGTAGTTGAAGAGAGTTGTTACTACACTGATGACAGTGATGTTAGTTGACGTCATGGGGGGTGAAATAGTAGATTTGGAAGCCTATATAAAGAGGTTGAAGCCAAGATTCAAGTGATATCAATTTTCACATCTCATGACTTGCAAAAAACCAAGAGCTTACAAACTAGTGATAGAGAGAGAAAAGTTAGTCAGTACTCGATCATTTGAGAGAGTTGTAACAGGCTCGCTTAAGACCCTAGGAGTTGTAAACCCTTTTGTAAGCTCACCAGATCGCTTGTAGCTCTGGTCGATTTTGACCTCGAGCAGGTAATAAAATTCACCCATTCCTCTAGTGGACATAAGTTGAAGCCACCTCCCACCGAACCACGTAAATCCTTATATTTATAATCATCTGCCTGCTTGTTAAGTTTGCTTTGGTTCCCTACTAACCAAATAAATTCACTGCTGATGGAGGTTTGTTTGAAGGGCTGATTTTCCAAATTACATTTGGAATGAAAAACAGTTAACAGTTAGCGCCGTCTATGGGGATACATTATAAAAATAGTAAACACATTACGATGGTAGGAGACGAAAACCATATGGATTCAGAGACTTCAACATCGAAATTGATGGAAAAGATGGAAGAAACCCTGCGGTAGGAAAGGGAAAATGCACGGAAGGGGCGAGAGACAACCCAAGCCTTTATAAAGGCTATGATGAAATATATTGAGAGGCTAGAAAAGAAAATAGGAGAACAGTGATAGGTGGGTCCCGGTAGAAAGAGAGAAGAAATAGCCAGAAGGAAGAGGGTAGCCGTAGTAGACAAGAATCGAGAAACCAGAAGAATAAATGCTTGTAAAATGAGGTTAATAGTGGTGGCTAGTACCGCACCTGTAGAAGAACACTGGGAGGGAGAAGATGATAGACGAACCCCATAATCATCCAATAACTGGAGGAGGTTGGATATAATTATTGACACCCCAACCTAATAAGTTAAAATTATCGTGTGAACATGATCGCGTGTGTCCTGTACATTATAGCTAAATATAGGTAAAATTTTAGTATCCGTTGATTGAATGGGCTAGGTTCGAATATTAGCATCCTCATATTATATCTGATCCATTCCTAGTTGAGATAAAGACTTGATTCAGCTGGATGTATTAGCTTTTTATAATAAAGACAACTTTCTTTCTTTTCTTTTTTAAGGGAAAAAATTTGCCATTTATTTGAAGTATCTAAATTTATTATGATGAAATCATCAAATTATATTAAAAATTGAAAGGAGGTGAATTATTGAAGTTTTTTACAAAATTATCTAATGCTATGCTTTGAATTGGATACAAATAAATTTAAAAAGACTTAAATGTTACCCGAAAGATGCGAACACAAACAAAGTCTAATTAACAACTTTATTTCCAATATAATATAGACATAGCATCTACATATATTTGACAAGTAAAGAGAATCAATTCACAATTGACCGCCTTTTGGCACCTGCCATTTTATTTTTTGAAAGAAAATTGACTTTGATTTTTACGAGTCTACTTGCTACTTCTTTAATGGTGATTCTCTCCTCAGCTAACTCTCTTGTGCACTCTAGAGCCAAACTTAAAATAGATGACACACATTCTTCCTTTGCAACAAAATGTTCATCCTCCCTTAGCAAACTGGCATCAACAACCTCAACAACTCTACTATGTAATGAGTTATTTACCCATCGCTTCAAGCTCATTTCTGCTATAAAAATTTTGTCTGTCGGCTTCTTCCTAGTAAAGGTTTCCATAAGCATAATACCATAGCCGTAAATATCACATTTTCTTGATATTTTTCCTTCGGTTCCGAACTCTACAAATGTTATTAGTTTCATTTCAAAATAAGCAAATAATTATTTGACATAAAATTGAGAAACAAAAAACAAAAACAAATACAAAAGTTCTAATTTGAAAAAGAAAATGTAATATTTGGAATGAATTACCTGGTGCCATATAACCAATTGTGGCAAAAGTCTCTGTTTGCGTTGAAGTTTCCCCAACTAATAGTTTTGCAATACCAAAATCACTCAAATGAGCGACCATATTTTCATCTATCAAAACATTATTGGGCTTCAAGTCACAATGAATTACTGGGCTTGAATAACCAAAATGGAGATATTCCAAAGCAAATGCCACGTCTATCATGATGTTTATCCTTTGCAAAATATCCAAAAAATAATTGTCAGAATACAACCACTTCTCTAAGCTGCCATTGGGCATGAACTCTAATACTAAGGCTTTAAAATCTTCATTTGAACAAACACTAATGATTTTGACCAGGTTTCGATGGCGAAGATTTTTCATAAGTTCACATTCAGCATTAAAGCTTTTGAATGCTCCTTCGAGGTGCGGGTGAAATACCTTCACTGCAAATGGCATCCCATCTCGAAGTGTTCCCTTGTAAACAGAACCAAAAGCCCCTGCACCGAGTAGGTTGTCCACACTGAACCCATCTGTTGCTCTATAAAGATCTTGGTAAGAAATTCTTCTCCACATTTTTTCCAAAGACATATCCATATTATCAAGCGACTTTGTCCTCATTTGTCGACATTTAAGCAAGACAAGTATGAGAGCAAAAACAAGTAAGATTAATGCAATACTTACTGGCAAGACAATCCGTATAGCAATTTTTGTCCTTGATTTTTGATGACCTCTAGTCTTACATGGTGAAACTTGAAGCTTGGACGGACCGCACAATGCAAGATTGCCTATAAATGATTCGGCGGAGAATTTTTGAAATGGCCCTTTTGTAGGAATTTCTCCTTCTAATTGATTGAATGACACATTTAAATAATCAAGGTACAAGAGTGCTTCCATGGACTTTGGAATAATTCCAGAAATATTATTATTTGACAAATCCAAATATTCCAAGCTTTTTAAGTCTCTCATTGATTCAGGAATTGGACCGTGGAATGAGTTATCATTTAATGAGAGATATTGTAGATCAGTCAAGCCTCCAATGATGGTTGGGATATCACCTGATAAACGATTCTTTGAAAAATTCAACCTTATCACAGCATTCAAATTTCCAATTTGTAATGGAAGAGATCCATTTAGAAAATTGGATGACAAGTCCAAAATCACTATGTCTTTTAGCTTCCACAATGTTGAGGGAATTATGGACGTTAAATAGTTGGAGCTTATATAGAGATATCTTAGAGAAGTGAGATTACCGAAACATGCAGGTATAGATCCTGAAAGCTTATTGTTGAACAAGGACATCACAAACAGTGCTTCCAATTGACAAAGATCATCTGGGATTAATCCTGTCAGCTTATTATTTCCAAGATGCAGACCTTGAAGCTTTTGAAGTCTGCCAAGTGTATCTGGAATGGACCCGCTTAATTCATTGATGTCCAAGCCTAAAGCAATCAAGTTTTTCAAATTCCCGATCTCGTCAGGAAGAGTGCCACCAATGTTGCAATCGCCCAGGGATAATTTTTGCAGAGAGACGTAGACAAATTCCCGATAGAACTTGTAAGGATGCCATTAGCGGATTTTTCGAAAGCTGTAACCATTTTAAATTCTTGAAACTTGCCAAGGAAGAAAGAAAGCCCATATTTAGAGTAGAAGATTTCAAGTCATGATGGCTAAATTGAGCCACCGGAGGTATCTTAAATCACCGAAAGTGCTGGGAATAAAGCCAGAAAATGAATTATTCGCCAATTCTAGATTGACGAGCTTGGAAAGATTGGTGATGGTGTGGGAATAATTCCACTGAAATTACATGACGCCAAGTAAAGATCCTCAAGATTTGGAAGCCCAATATCAATGCTTGATGGAAGACCTCCTGAGAGTCCATTAAAACCAAGAGAAAGTGATTTCAATGTTGACATGTTGAAGATTGAAGCTGGAACTTGTCCCACAAAATTGTTATTTCCCAGGATAATATCTCTAGATTACGAAGATTACCAATTTCATGTGGTATATCTCCTGCAAACAGTAGATAGATTATAAAATATAAGACTCCTCCGCAAGTTAAGTTTTAATGTAGCACAATTGTATTTTCAGATTATTGAACTTAATAAAATTTTACAACATGAAAGTCATAACTACTTAAATATTTACAAAATTTATGTGTTTGGATTATGGACTAAGATTATCTATTTACAAATCTCATGTATAACTATTTCATTTTTGAAATATTAAATTTATTTATGAAGTTCAAGTGTTATTTTTTTTTTAAAAAAAATTAATTAATTATTAATTAAATTTTTTTATAAGGGGTTTTAGAATTTTTTTTTTTTTTTTTCCGAAATCAAAATCAGTCAAAAGTTAAATCTAATACATTTGCTAACCATATGACCTAAAGTTGATATTTTTAAATTTATAGAGATGTAATGTTATGGGTAAGGAAAAAAACAATACTCTACCGGTCCTTGGAGTTTGTTATGGGTAAGGAATAGCCGTAAAAGCTATTGATTTTCACCGACGTACATTTTGCCTTGTTCTACCACATACTTTCAGCGTTTTACTTATGTCACCTTATTTATCCATTTGATCTTACTCATGATTCGTTAGATCTGAGTTTTACAATGATTGTTTTTTTAAAAGATTACGATGAGATGGTTATTGGATAATAATTTAAATGTAATTAAATTTCAACCTATATTATTTTCAAAACATGCATGTCAGAAGTTTAATGAGTTATCTTGAATCCAATTCAACTACCACCTATATAATTCTAAAGTTTCCTAAAATATCTTGTTAGGAAAATCTTTTGTTTTAAAATTTCTAGAATAATAACAAAAGTACTATGTCACATATGTTATAATTATAATTCTAACTCTAGGATATTCAAAAATAAATAATAAATAAATATATGCTAGCATACCTTGGAGTTTGTTATCGCCGAGATATAGATCTAAAAGCTTAGTCATATTCCAATTTCTTTGGGTATGGTCCCAGTGAAAAGATTAGAAGACAATGTTAAAGATTGCAGGTGCCTGCATTTTGATAAAGTGGAGTGTATTTGCCCCACAAACATGTTATCATTCAAGTGAAGATATAATAGATTTGGAAGATAGTCACAAATATTTGCTGGAATTTCCCCTGAAAGCCCATTATCGTTGAATTCAATACTCCATAATGATGGTAGATTGATCACAATAGAAGGAAAGGAACCGGTAAATTGGTTGTAACTAAAATCAACTAATTTCAGCGAAGATATGTTAAACATGGAGGATGATATGATACCCGAAAGTTGGTTACTTGAAAGATAAAGCTCTTGAAGAGAAGACAAGTTGGCTAAGGTTTGAGGGATTGTTCCTACGAAGCTATTATTGTTCAAAAGCAAGTGTTGAAGTTTGGGAAAGGACCCAAACCATGATGGGATCTCTATGTTATTGAAGTTATTGAAATTGAAATCAATGTACTTCAGTCGACGTAAATGAGCCAATTCTTCAGGCAGGGAGCCATAGAAATTGTTGTTTCTAAATGCTAGCACTGAAAGAAAAGAAAGATTTCCAAGTTGCGGGGGGATTGTGCCTGTGAGACTCAAGTGAGAAATATTTAAGGCTGTGACTCGCCGGTGGCGGGAGCCGCAAGTGATGCCAATCCAATTGCACACGGAGGTGATTGTTGACCAATTGTTGGCTAATAACTTGTTAGGATCATGAGTGACATGGGATTTCAGGGCAAGAAGAGCTTCTTGGTCTGTTGTAATATTGGTAACACCAGCCATAACCAAGGAAAGAAGGAGGTAATGAAAAAAGATTGCGGTAATGATCAGATTCAGAGAAGGATTTTTCTCCATGTTGAAATTCGGTAATGGATGGACAATGATGAGTAATTGGGTATAAATAACGAGGAAACCATCAAATAAATTTCTAAGAAGCTAAGTGCTAAAGTCTTTTAAAGTCAACTATATATGAGCATTAATTCAAGAGGACATACATGCGAGAAAATGTCTGTCATGGACCTTCCTTTCGTCGTTTTCTTTTGGCTGCTAGTCTTTTGGACTTTTCATTCACTGATTGCCAGATGTGCATCAGTATATATAGTATATCTGCAACCAGACAAATCCAACATTGGGTTTACAAGAAAATATAGTCATTAATTGGACCTACTTTTTGTCTTTTTCTTTTCATTTCATTAACTTTATAGTTTATACCAACACATCAAAGCTTACGGCATTTCCTTTCAAAACATTATTTATTTATTTTCAAACAAGAAAGACAGAAGAATCAATTGCAAAGTGATTGTGCAAAGAAAATATTTAGAACAATAAGCTTTAAAATAAGTCAGATAAATACTCTCAAATCAATTGATGAAGAGGGAGTAATTTGGGTATTATAGGAAACGAAAGTGGTTTAATCAATAGATGGATTTTGATTCAATTTTTTTTTGATCCTATGTGGAATTAATACAATAAATCAAGATAAGTCCTGTTATAAATGTGAATTTAAATAAAAAATGGAGTTACATTTTTTTTTTTTAAAATTAAGATTGTTGTAACATGTGAATTTCAATTAAAAATTGGAGTTATATGCTTTGAAATTTAAATTGTTGTTACAAAAGTTTTAATTGGAGAAGTTACAAAAAAATTTAATTGGATGTATTTATATATATCTTTTTGGAGAAAATTTTATTTAAAAAGATATGTGTATATATATATATATTTTTGTGTAATATAATACATGTTGCAACAAAATAAAAAAAAAAAGAAACAGCAAGCAAAGTAAGTGGAGAGAAAGCAAATATTCTTACTAGCCGAGAGAAAATATTTTTGTAAGCCGAGAGAGAAAAATTTTTTCTTCAGCAAATTTTTTTTCTGTTTCCAACAATTTCAAAGCCGATAACCTCACTGTTGTTTCTATAGTTTCCGAGCAAATTATTTTTGTGTTGGGTGTGAGTGTACCAATCGGATTTTTGTGCATACCGATTGAGACAAAAATTTTTCTGGGCTGTTTTATCCTGGAGACGACGGGGCTGATTAATGCAAGCACAGTTTCCTGGGCAGAGCCGCAAATTCGTCTTAAAGAGAGCGAACTGATCCGCGACTCAACCCAGTTGATTTCTTAATTTCCAGGTGTACGGTAACATTGTTCTGTAACTCATAATATATTTTCTTTTGTGCAAAATTGTTCCAACAATTTTAAGACGAGGTTCAATCTGCCATATTACTTATGATTATTTGTTACTGTTTTTATGATGCAATTATAAGTAAATTATGTATGAAATGAATTTTAAGGGAATTGATAGGCTTGTGAGATAATTGGCTTTAACATATTTTATATCCTGAGTTCCGACAAATATTCATACTTCATGAAATTAGAATATTCGATGTTTGCATCCTGCAGAGTGTTGTTTTGAATTAAGCTTTTACATGAAAAAATATTTGTATATTTTAATAGATTTTCTGTTGGTATGCTTATGATATTCCTTATATCTCAGCTCTTTTGCTGTAGTTTTATAAGCACATTCATGAAGTAACAACTTTCATGTGGTAACAGTCATGCTGATGTTTTGGAATTGATTTTTTTTTAAAAAAAAACATTTGGTGTATATGTTGCATGACTTATTTTATTTTGTCAATGTATCTACAGTATTTGAATATACATGTTTGAGTAGATAATTTTGATAATATCATTTATGCTAAAAATAAGTGCGGATGAGACTATAAGATTGATGAAGCTGTTGAACTTTTAGAATAGGCAATGATGAAATGACTGTTAATGTATAGAGAGGATTATTTAAAATTGTCAACAATTTCAAGAAGCTGCAGGAAAATGTTTAAATACATTTATAATTTAATTAATGACTATTAACTGTTTATTGAAATTTTTTCAATGCTTGCTAGAATATGAGTGGATATATAGATTATTGATGTTGATAGTCTGATGTCATATTCTGAAATTTTTATACTTATCCTGTGAGTTTTATTTGAGAAATTATTTGGAATATATTGCCTATAATGAATTGAACATGTGTTTATCGATTTGAATGATTTTGGATTAAAATATGTTGTTATTGAAATCATGATTTTTATGATTTCTTGGAAGTCGAACAATCCCTGTATGTGGCTTATTTATATGGTTTAAATATGTAGAAAATGCAATGACTTCATTGACTAGGATTGGCTTGACCATGTTCCATGTTTGAACTTCTGTGCTGATCTTGTGGCCTTTATTTAACCCCAAAGATTATGCCAAAATTTGCTAGTGGACTAGGATATGAGACTCGTAGGTAGTAGTGGGGATCATCATAAATGGTGATACATATATTTCAGTTTGATGAGAATCTGGTCATCTAATTTTCTAGCTATGGTTGATTGTTATAGTAATAAAGTTACATATTTTTATGGATGATGAGAAAATAGTATCAGCTCAAGATGATGTTGGAAAATCAAGAGCACGTGTGGTAAAAAAAAAAATTTAAATATAAAAATTTCTTGATTTTTCATACAATCATATAGTTCATTTTTCCTAACATAAATGGCTTTCATCGATTCTAGTTCTATAAATAATTGAACACTTTTAACTTTATTGTTACTTGTTAGTTCAAAATGATGTTTGGATATTTCATGTGTCAATGATTTAATTAGTTTAGATCTTTTTGTGCTTGATCTCAATTGAGACTTGAAGGTTGTTCCCATTTTGTTGTATATATAATAGCTGAGCCAAATGCTGAAGCAGCAAAGATATTGCCACCTAAGGCAGAGAAGAAGAAGAGTAAAGCTTGCTAATTATTTTTCTAACTCTTTTGCTGACAAGTATGATTGTTCTCATTGTGTGTTTTTCTTCCTATACTGCGATTGCTTATTGAATGTACACTGGAGAGAGACAACGTTTCAACAGATACTCTTCTTGTTCAACATGATGTTGGTGAGAAACATGGAGGATGGCATTGCTAAGTATAGCAATGATTCCTGACATTGTTTTTCCTGGAGGCTTATATGCGTATATTCTCACTGGCCTCACATAAGAGCTGGGAATCATATGCAAATGCTGTCATATTGCTAAGCAGAAGGTAATGAAGATGAATCAATTGCTGAAACTAATAAAACAACGATGATGAAATATGTGGGAATCAAATACTCAACGGTATGTTTGATGCATTATTTGATATTTATCATGATGAATTTACTGCAAAAGAATAATAGAAAGTTAAAGCTGTCCTAAATACATGCATATATGGTCTTTGTTTCAATATGAATGATTATGACCTTAGGAATAACAAGAATCATAATCACCAAAAATGAAACAATCTGGATGGACACTAAACTCCCTCAAGAAATGATGATAGTTAGTTCCAATGCTACAACTGTAGCAAACCAGGGCACTATGCCCGGAACTACCGGTTAAAGAGTTCTGCTCCAAAAGCGAACTTTACCGAAGACCAACTTGTTACTTCGATCTTTGAGATCAACATGTTTGGTAGATTTGAGGGATATTGGGTAGGCATTGTCGTTTTCCGTCATGTCTATTATGATTATGCTTTGTTCTAGGTCTATGTACAAGCTGTGAATAAGATAAATGTGATTAATGTTTTCTCAAATCACTATAGCTGCTAGAACTTATGATGTGAAATATGAAAGGTTTGAGAACCTAGAACTTTGAGTATAACATTAATAGAAACATATTAATTTTATGATTGATATGAACATATTGTTTCTATGAAAAATATTTCTTTGATATTAAGAAATAGTGGGGGCTCGACCTTCAATGATAAATTGAAAATAGTGGGGGTTTTACCTCTAATATTTTACTTATGGTTTTTAAGTAAATGAAATTGACATATACTGTTTGAAAACATGTGAAATGTTTATATATTGATATGTTTATTTTTTTTTCTATATGCATATTGTTAATTTTGTTGAATTCTATGTTGTCTTCTAAATCTGTAATTGGAAAAACTTAGAAGAAACTAGTGTAATTATCGGAATTAAATTACTAGGTCAGAAAAAATAGAATTTAATAATAAATTTGCATGTACTCTTTATGACTATAGTGTAAAGTTGTTCAAGAACATTTGTGACAGTGTTAGATAATCTGAGTATGCGAACAATACTGGTAACTAACGTTATATTTTAATTACACTATATCTGACATTGCATATGTCGTATGATTACTATGTAGATTTATTAGCAGACCTGGTATGAGTATTGACATGCTATTGAGAAGGTTATAAGGAACCTGAAAATGACCATGAACCTAGAGTTATATTTTTAGAGGTTTTCCGCTATCCTTGAAGAATATAGCGATGTTAATTGGAACATCTTTTCGGATGATTCCAAGGTTACCAAGGGATATATTTCCTTGAGTATGAGATGATACCACTAGCATCAGCTTGTGAAGAAGCAGCTTGACTATGAAGCTTGCTATGAGATACCCCTTTATGGGAAAGACTGATACCAGTTGTCTTGATCCATTGTAATAGTACCGCGGCTATTACAAATATTCAGAACTGTTATTATAACAGTAAGAGATTGTAGATACACAGTACAGATAGAGAATACCTCTCTTCTGGTGCTGTAAGAATGGATCATGTATGGACTGATGATAACTTAGCTGACCCTTTGATAAAAGGACTAGCAAGAGAGAAGGTATACAATACCTAGAAAAGAATGGGACTATTGCCATTAGACAATCACTTATGATGGTAACCCGACCTAATGACTGGAGATCCCAAGAAATAGGTTCAATGGGTAATAACAAGTCATGAAGTGATGATGAATCATGCTATTATTTTAATTATGAGTTCCATTCTAAGAGCATGATATCCTGAAGCGATGTGAGGATGAGTTAAATAACTCTTAATGTGTTCTATACTCTATGTAGAGTGGAGTACCTAGCTACATGAGTACCCTTGATAGACACACCTATGTGAACGTAGAAGTGTGGCCGCTTCTTATGAAATTTTAGGCAAAATTTTCTAGAGCATTCACTATACTGGGATATACGAGCACGGCCGTAATGCTCGAGCTTTTGACTACACCCTGAAAGGTTTGTGTGTGTAACGTTGTCAGAGATAGAGTTCAAAACTACGAGTTACTCTAGTATAATCTGAATCGTCAACACTATGTAAAGGTTCAAGTCGATAGACACCTTTATTTATGCACGACCTTATATTATATTGCTCGATGAAAATGTTTTATTAAAATTCAAGTGGGGGATTGTTATAAATGTGAATTTAAATAAAAAATGGAGTTACATTTTTTTTTAAAATTAAGATTGTTGTAACATGTGAATTTCAATTAAAAATTGGAGTTATATGCTTTGAAATTTAAATTGTTGTTACAAAAGTTTTAATTGGAGAAGTTACAAAAAAAATTAATTGGATGTATTTATATATATCTTTTTGGAGAAAATTTTATTTAAAAAGATATGTGTATATATATATATTTTTTGTGTAATATAATACATGTTGCAACAAAATAAAAAAAAAAGAAACAGCAAGCAAAGTAAGTGGAGAGAAAGCAAATATTCTTACTAGCCGAGACGAGAGAGAAAAATTTTTTCTTCAGCAAATTTTTTTTCTGTTTCCAACAATTTCAAAGCCGATAACCTCACTGTTGTTTCTATAGTTTCCGAGCAAATTATTTTTGTGTTGGGTGTGAGTGTACCAATCGGATTTTTGTGCATACCGATTGAGACAGAAATTTTTATGGGCTGTTTTATCCTGGAGACGACGGGGCTGATTACTGCAAGCACGGTTTCCTGGGCAGAGCTGCGAATTCGTCTTAAAGAGAGCGAACTGATCCGCGACTCAACCCAGTTGATTTCTTAATTTCCAGGTGTACGGTAACATTGTTCTGTAACTCATAATATATTTCTTATTTGTGCAAAATTGTTCCAACAAGTTCTGAATATTGATCCTACTGATTTCTAACAATCAACCTCAATATCTAACAATTAAAATATAATGCAGAATATTAAAAGTAATCACACAAAATCAACACAATAATTTTGGTAACGAAGTGGAAAACTCATGCGAGTAAAAAATCACTTCGGGTATCTCGGCTACAGCCCAATCTACTATATAAAGAAAAACTTACAGCGATGGTTAAGACCTATGATAGCGACTCCACCGACTCAAGTACCTCTAGAACTCAAGGAACTCCTCAAGCCCGTAACCCACGGTTTTCTTCAGAACCTCTGAAGTCTCTGAGCGGATTGTCTCTGCAACTCTAAACACCGGAACTCCGACTACCAAACTTCCTCCTAAAGAACTCCAAAGGATTAAGAATTTTGCGTAAGGTTGTGTTGAAGGTTTATCAAAGAATGATTCTCACAATTAACAAAGAAGACAAGAAGATGAAAGAAGTCTTCAATGGTGGAATCAAAGAAGGTTGAATGCTTTGAAGGATTTTGGCTCAAAGGATTTGTGTTTCAAATTCTTGGGGATGGTGGCTATATGTTCTATTTATAGGTACAGTGAAGATTTAGGGATTTCCAAAGTGAAAAGACTGAAAAACATGTTCAGATCGCAGTCCCGTTCGAACGATTACTCAAATGCACCACGAACGCGTGCCCATTGGAAAGACTCGTTCGAACGCTACTCGAACGCACCACAAACGCTTGTTTTCTGGAATGCTTCGTTCGAACACTTACTCTAACTCACCACGAATGTTTTCTCTCTCGAATATTTCGTTTGAACCCAACAGGGAACATGAGACTAACGTCACACGTTCGAATGCTTCAACGAACACAGCACTAACGAAATTGCTCCAACTTTGCCAAATACCAGTACAATTGCTCCAAGTTCTTCAAGACTTATTACAACTCAATTGAGCTTGTATTGTCACGGACATTATCAATAAAAATGGAACTTACAATCTCCCCATTTGACATTCCGTGACAAAACACTACTTAAGATAAAGACTACGGTAATAGACCCAAAAATAAAATAGTCAACTGTCAACCATCAAAAAAGTGACTTATCATATTAAGACTTGATCTAACACATAAGCAAGTAGTCTTTTAAAAAATAGCACCTCAGTAATAAACCTGCTTACCTGAAACATCCACAAACAACAATATACCGTGAAAAACATTGAGATTATAAGGAATTAAATTAAGCAGGTATAAAACTCATTCATGAACAAGTAGTTATCATTCTCCCCCTTAATTTTAAATCTTCTTAAAATGGAGATATCGAATGGATATTCTACGCTACTACTCCCCCTAAACTTCTCTCCTCATTTTTGTTACGAAATGAAAAAGGATGAAGGAACCAAGATGAACAACATGAGATAACTCATGCAAGAGTAAAAGCAGACATAACTTACTCCCCTCACCAATAGGCCCACACAGTTAGTTAAAAATCATACGGGAAGTAAACACTCATAGATATGCAAAATAAAAGATATGCAATGACAATGAGCACACAACAAAACTTCAAGTAAATACAATGATGCCCAATCAGTATTCAGCTGTTTATGACATGAAATAATATGCATTATTCTAAATTTGGCTAAATACAACACTTATGCATATGACATAAACACCAAAGCATAACAAGCACTTGTGTGAAAAAATAAGTGCATAATGAATCAAGGCTTAAGACCTTATTTTATGAGCTGGACACAGCCAAAGAAATCCATTTCTTAACAAACCAATTCCACAAAATATATGTTCAAACCCAACACCACTATGACTTGAAAGGAAGCAACATTGGTTGCATGCTATATTTTTTCCCCATAACTAACATGAGCTCATAAATAATAACTCTTTCGATTGAAGGGTTTTTGCCCTTATCTTTTGAATTTGGCACCATTGCTTATTTATGAGGTGTAAGCAAAAGATATATCAAGAGTTTTTATCACATGCACATATGCATATAGAGCATCAAGAAAAATAAAAGCATATTACACATGCATAACCATATATCCTAATATCAGGATCACCTGCACATGCTTTTCATGCTCGAACAAGCCACAAAAAAAATTCATGATTACCTAAGGTTCTGACCCTATGCGGAATTAACACAATAAATCAAGAGAAGTCTTGATTATTGATTCTATGGATTTCTAACAAGCAACCTCAATATCAAACTATTAAAATATAATGCAGAATATTAAAAGCAATCACACAAAATCAACATAATAATTTTGGTGACGAAGTGGAAAACTCGTGCGAGTAAAAAGCCACTCCGGGTATCTCAGCTATCAGTCCAATCCAATATATAGAGAAAAACGCACAGTGATGGTCAAGACCTATGATAGTGACTCCACCGACTCAAGTACCTCTAGACTGCAAGAACTCAAGGAACTCCTCAAGCTCGTAACCCACGATTTTTTTAGAACCCTTGAAGTCTCTGAGCGGATTGTCTCTGTAACTCTAAACGCCAGAACTCCGACTACTAAACTTCCTTCTAAAGAAATCTGAAGGATTAAGAATTTTACGTAAGGTTGTGTTGAAGGTTTATCAAAGAATGATTCTCACAATTAACAAAGAAGGCAAGAAGATGAAAGAAGTCTTCAATGGTGGAATCAAATAAGGTTGAAAGCTTTGAAGGATTTTGGCTCAAAGGATTTGTGCTTCAACTTCTTAGGGATGGTGGCTACATGTTCTATTTATAGGTAGGGTGAAGATTTATGATTTTCTAAACTGAAAAGACTGAAAAATATGTTCAGATCGCAGTCGCGTTCGAACGATTACTCAAACGTACCATGAACGCGTGCCCACTGGAAAGACTCATTTGAATGCTACTTGAACGTACCACAAACGCTTGTTCTCTGGAATTTAGTGTATCAAGAATGTCATTACTGTAAGCTGTCTAGCCATTCCATTGAGCAGTGTCACATTCGTCTACCAAGATCTAATCAGAACCCAATGTATGCCAATTCCACCGCTGCTGTTGTCAATAAAGTCAATGACTCTCTTGACTCTACTAGTAACTTAGAAACACTCCTTAGACAGATACTCTCAATTCCTTCAGTACTTCCACCGCCTTATCTGTCAATTTAGGTAATTCTCTTTGGTATTTTGACTCTGATTGCTACAATCATATGACTTCTCAATCCCTATTATGGTATTCAACACAAAAGGTATCGTTGTTGGGTTCATGTGTCAAAGAAACTTCGCATCTCTCGTCATGTTATTTTCTGGGAACAAGTTATGTTCTCCACTCTTTCTAAGTTCACAATGTCACCTTTAGATCCACCTCCACTTTTCACTAACCCATCTATCGAGTTGTTTCCACCCGATATAGGTACTCATGGTGAGCATAAAGATGTCCAACCTCCATCAACGTATATTCCTGATGATACCCTTTATGTAGAACTGCACCAGAGACCGTTGGTGACTAATCTCCACCCTAACCTACTCTAGTAAGAAATCATTCCCCTTACCTTTAAAATTATTTCTATTTCTCTGTTCTTGTTTCGTTGCATGAACATCAGTCCTATAGGGAGGCTTATTCTAATCCTCATTGGGAGCAATCTATACAAGATGAATTACAAATATTGATAAAAACTGGTACTTGACACTTGGTTGATCTTTCTCCTTGCAAAATTCCAGTGGGATGCAAATGGGTTTACAAAATCAAAACACATTTAGATGGATCTATTAAGCATTATAAAACACATCTTGTTTCTAAAGGATTCACTTAAGAGTATGGGATTGATTATTAAGAGACTTTTGCTCATGTTGCTCGCCTTACCTCAATTCGCATTTTATTTGCTACTGTTGCTGCTCGATAATGAGGTCTGTTTCAGATGGATGTCAAGAATATTTTTCTCAATGGTGATCTCACTGAAGAAGTTTATATGAAGCCTCTTGCTGGTCTTGATCATCCACCAAATATAATATATCGCCTGAAACGTGCGTTATATAGTTTGAAGCAAGCTCCTCGTGCATGGTTTGCCAAATTCAGTACTGTTATCAGTCAGATTGGGTTCACCTTCAGTCCACATGATTCAGCCTTATTTCTTCTAAAATCTGAAAAAGGGTATTGTGATATTACTTCTTTATGTTAATGATATGATTATTACTGGAGATGATATTTTAGGCATTGCAGATCTCAATCAGACCCTTAGTCAACAATTTGAAATGAAAGATCTTGGTTCTCTGAGTTATTTTTTAGGCCTTGAGGTTATTTGTTCTGATGATTGTCATCATCTCTCGCAAGCCAAGTATGCATCTGATCTTCTTTCTCGAGCTGGCCTTACAGACAGCAAGACTGTGAGACCAAGTCTCTTGTTTAGATTATTTAAACTTGAACTCTTATCCATCACACACACATAAAATCCCTATAAAACTCAACCTCTATCTCTATTTAAAAACTAATTAAACCTAATATATCCTTTAAGTGTGTGTTATTGTGAACCAAATAGAGAGTAAGCAGTACATTGAATTGATTTCCATAGACATTTGAAGCTTTTATTTCCAGAAACAAGTGAAGAGTAAGAGGGAGAAATAAATCCGTAGAGAGAGAAAACACAAACCAGTAGAGAGAGAAAATTGAGTAGGAGAGAGAAAGGGTCTTTCGACATCTTCCGACTATCTTTTCCGGCAAGTGACCACATCTGGAGATTCCCCTCGATAAGACAAATCCAACGCCGTCGGACCTCCACTGTAACTCCACCGCAGGCGCCACCTCACCGCCCTTCACGTGCCCTACGCGCCACCGTGCGTGACTGACACCTCCCAGATCAGAATCTTCCTCTCGTCGAGATACGCAGGTTAGGCACATCGTTTGCCCAATTCAGACCTTCGGTTGTCATGAAACGAGCCAAGAATTAGAGTTAACACCGTTCGATCGTTCGTCACTGACCACCGAGCATCCGCCATTACCACCACTGCCGTTGTGATCCTGGTGACGTGTTTTGTTCTTTGATCACCTCGTTCTGAAATTCTAAAGTCGTTGGAGCTCGGTACGTTATATTTTACAGTTTTAGGGGAGTATTTGTAAGATTTTGAGAGTTTTGGACTTATTCATAATTTGGCATGTTTAGGGACCAAAATGCATGAATTATGATTTCTAGTGAGTAATAGGTGATAAATGAGAAGTTTGGGACTAAATTGATAATATTGGAGAGTATTGGGGTTAAATTGTAAATTTGAAAAGACTAGGGGAAAAATCATAATTTTAGTAAAATATAGGGACTTGATCATAATTTTATAATTTTTCCAGATTTTAGCGAGGACATATAGATATAGAGAGTTTTGTGTGAATTGAGCTAAGTAAAAAGCACGATGATTCCCTTAACATAAATGTTGATTGATGTTTGATATGTGAGTTACGTAATATAATATAAATATATATATTTATATATGTATGTTGGAAAATTGATTGAAAAATCGATAGCATGAGAACATAAATTGTGAATACTAATTTTGGGTATAAATTATACGTTTGTACTATGAATTGAAGTATTTGAGTATTATGTGGTTTTGAGATGAGTTGATGGATGAAATGCGACGAGATGTGTTGTATTGGATGCTGTGTAAGATTGTTATTATGCTGCCAGATTTAGTATGATAATGGTCAGATATGCGAGATTATGCGAGATTTATGCGAGATTAGCAGAGACGTGTGGTTCAATCCCCCTTTTACACATTTATTTGGGATTATATGGTGGGAAATCTTGGGGGTAAGAGGGGTATTCTCCCAATGGTTTCAATCCATTATTATACCGAATCCCGATAACAAACCTTGTTTGATTGAGATGTGTTTTTGTGAGTACGTTTTGCCTGAGTTAGCTTTTTATATATATTAACTGTTGTTTTTCATATATTTATTATCATATATCTATTTTGTTGGTGAGGTCATATTGAGAGTATGAATGTTTTTACTTACTGAGCTCTTTAAGCTCACCCCCTATTTCCCAAACATCCCAGGTAGTTCGCCAGCGCACCAGTAACCGTATCAGTATTAGAAATTGACTCGTTTGCCACAGACATCAGTCGGGTTAGCCTAGACATTTCTTTTTGCTTTTTAGATATGAGATTTAGGAAAACTTTCTTGTTTCAGACACTTTTTGTGTAACATTTATTTGGGATTTATAGGATTGCATTTTATGGAATATTATTTTGCTTTGCGAACTTTTGGTTCAATTGCATGACATGTACGTGCTCGAGCTAAAGTGGTTCGCGGACCCCTTTCTAGGTTTGGGCCCGCTCTAGGGAGGAGGTCGTGACAAATTTAAACTCCAATTGAGCACAATACTCATCTTACACCTATGGTTGAAGATAACACTCCTCTGGATGATCCTACTTTCTACAGGAAATTGGTTGGAAACCTCATTTATATTACAGTCATTCGACCAGACATTTCTTATGCAGTTCACATTATCAGCCAGTTCATGACCACTCATCGTTCTACTCATTATGCTGTAATGCCTCGCATTCTTCGTTATGTTAAAGGCACTATCTTTAATGGTCTCTATTTTTTTGCTACTTCATCATTGGTTCTTCGAGCATATTTTGATTCTGACTGGGCAGGATACTCTACTGATCTTCGATCAACTACGAGCTATTGCATTTTTAAAGATTCACTTATTTCTTGATGCAACAAGAAATAGACATTGGTTGCCCGCTATAGTACTGAGGCTGAATATAGAGTTGTTGCTGCTACTACAGCCGAACTTCTATGGTTATGTTGGCTCCAAAAAGATATGAGAATCCCTCAACAATCTTCTCTCACCCTTTACCGCGACAATAAAAGTGCCATTGAAATAGCACAAAATGATGTTTTCCATGAGCGTACCAAACACATTGAGATTGATTATCATTTCATTCGCCAACATGTTGCTCGTGGCATTATTTCCTTAGTGTATCTCCAAACCCCTGATCAATCAGCTGATGTCTTCACCAAATCATTTCTTTCGGTTGTTTCCAAACTCAATTTGGTTTTGTCTAAACCACCTTGAGTTTGAGGGGGGATGTTAGTTGTGTAGTTGGTAATTGTGTAGTGTGTAGTTGATAGTTGTGTTGTTGTGTATTTTATATAGTAGTTGTGTATTTAATATGATAGTTGTGTATAATGCCTATATAAAGACCTCTCATTGTGATTCTAAATTCAAGAAAATGTTAATACCCATTTTCTTCACAAATTCTCATAATTATCGATCTTGCTCATAACTACATGAGTTTCAGGAGACAAGAAATATATTTTAGACATGCCAGTAGTAGGAACTTCAGCCTTCATTTGCATGCTTGAATATATAGTGTTCGGGGCCGATGAGAGCATAGAAGTGAGTCCTAAGCGCGCGTTTCATGGATGGTTTTGGAAATATTATCCTTTACATTGGATGAGTGGTTTTGGGTATGGACACTGGAGGGGTAGAGACCGTGTGGGATGGTTCATGCTGGGTAGTTGGTTTTGAGATATGTTTAAGCTTGGGGTAGTTAGATTTTGACTCAAATTGGGATCCAGAGATAGATGAGAAAATATAAAATACAACAGAGGTAGAGATACCATGTCATTTTTGTAATAATCCAATTATCCATCAAATTTGTTATGATAGTTTTTGAAAGAATCCGTTTCGAAAATATTGAAAGAATTTTAAATGATTTTTGCTCAATGTCTCTAGTTATATTGATACGGCACTGTTACCGATACGATATTGAGCAGCTAGTTGTGTTATTTGATGCATTTATATTGTTGATAATGGCAGGGAACAAATCATGAATCGATAATTTTTACTGAGTCACATAGGTTATAGGTGACATATATTTTAATTAGGTCACCAGAGTTACAAGTGATAGATATTTTGATTGGGTCACCGAGATTATATGTGTTATATATTGACCGAGTCACCAGGGTATATGTGACACTACGTGGCATGAGCAAATGTTTAAAATGATTTGAATATTTCAAAGTAAAATTTTGAAATATGCGATTGTGGTATTTTGAGATAAATCTCGATTTTATGATGTTTTGAAAAGATCATGATATATCATATGCATTTGCATTGTATATAACTATTATGTATCTTGAGATATAGAAAATTAGTTTGCTTACTGAGTTTTATACTCATTATAATTTATTAGATCCAGAGATAAGGTTGATAATTGATGAGTAAGGAATCTGAATCGAAGTGATCTTGGAATGTCCAAGGAATTGATTTGAGGATCATTGTGTTTCTGCATAAAGTATTTTGCCAACACTTGGCTCGATAAGTGGATTAGGAAGATATGATTTGAATATGTAAACAATTTTAAGAGCATATGATGTAATTTAGTTTCGACTTTATGTTAAATGAAGATTTTTTAGAATTATCAGTAATGTTTAATGGTTCCGCAATTTAGCTCTTAATTGTATGAAGGAAAGAGTATTGGTTAGAAAATCGGGGGATTACAAGTTTTTTAATAGTGCAAGGTCTCAATCGAGGATAAAATAAGCATCCAAAAATTCATAATTTGGCAAGGTTTGTATTTTGTGAAAACAATTTTTCAAATGATGAGAGGTAAGAAAATTGAGTTTTAGGCATAGTTGATGTGCGAGACTTTTCTATTTCTAGGTTATGGTATTCAACACAAAGGGTATCTTTGTTGGGATCCTGTGTCAAAGAAACTTCGCATCTCTCATCATATTATTTTTTGGGAACATGTTATGTTCTCCACTCTTTCTAAGTTAACAATGTCACATTCAAATCCACCTCCACTTTTCTCTAACCCATTTATCGAGTTGTTTTCACCTGATGTAGGTGCTTATCGTCAGCATAAAGATGTCCAACATCCATCAACGTCTGTTCCTGATGATGCCCCTTCAGCAGATACTGCAC